>OY856411.1:241774338-241831838 GCA_963693085.1 Alisma plantago-aquatica
TCTGTGGAATGAGTTTGAACTCTACCACCCCTTGACGACGGACATCAAAATTGCTCAGAAGCAACGCAACGAACTACAACTGGTGCAATTTTTGGCTGCACTTCCTGCCTCTTTTTCTGGTGTGGTTGACCAGATCCTGTCAAGTGATCCACTGCCAACCCTTCGGGATGTTCTGAAAAGAGTCCAACACCTGCCATCCATGACTTCTACGCCTGCTGTTGAGCATCCTGCACTTATTGCTCGCTCTGCTGATTCTGGCCGTGGTCGTGTTCGCGGTTGTGGCCGTGGCGGCCGCCCTCCTCCTTCAGGAGGTCGAGGCACATCTACTCCTGGACGTGGTACTGCTCCCGACCCTCAGTACTGCAACTGGTGTGGTCGGGACAATCATACTGAAGATCGCTGCTGGATTAAGCACGGCAAGCCCGCTTGGGCTAACCAGGCCGCTACAGACACTGCTGCTGATTCTACCATTGACGCACCTGCTGCTCCTGCTAACACAGAATGGTTACGATCGGAGTTCGAGATGATTCTCCAGGAACGTCTCGCACAAATGCCATCCTCGTCTACACCAGGACCCTCTGCCATGCTCGCCTCTCCATCATCTGTAACAAACAGTGGTGCATTGACTCAGGTGCATCCACTCATATGGCTGGTGATCTTCGCCTTTTCTCTATTATCAATAAAACTGCTCCTATATCATCTGTTACTGTTGCAAATGGGTCCAAAACCGTTGTTCATGGCACTGGCACGGTTCCTCTTTCACCAAAAATACAGTCGCATTCTGTTTTATATATTCCAAAGTTTCCTGTTAATCTATTGTCAGTTAGTAAGATGATAAAACAACTCAACTGCTCTATTAAATTTGATCCTTCTAGCTGTATTTTGAAGGATCTCCGCACGAAGACGAGGATTGGTTCGGGCCGTGAAGGACCAGATGGGATGTAAAAAACATGATTCATGACTCTCTAGCCCTACATAGGTTGATAATGCAATGTGTACTTATAGTTGCAAGTGTCAAATGTGCAATACAAATATAGAAATACATCCAACCATACGTCCTCCATACAATATAGAGTCAAATAGTAAATACAACATCTTCCATAACAAAGAGGGCTAGCCAACAAACATAGGAATTGATACTAGAAGTTGTGAAGAGGGTTGGAGGTGCCACCTATGCCTTGGATGGCCTTTAGGGCACTAGTTAGGATTGATGTTCTAGGTCGTATCAACTTCGCCCCAACATCGCCAACTTCGGGGAAACATCGACAACTTCGAGGATGTTGGGACGAAAAGACATTGTAAAAATCCAACTTCGTTGACAAGGGGGAAACTTCGGTCTGAAGTTTGGACCATGTCGATATAGTCGTGCTTTGACATCGCCTGGGGTGGAAGTTGGAAACTTCAGAGAACTTTAGTTCCATGGTTGAAACAATCCCCTCATCTCTTGTTGCATGCTTAGAATTGGAGCTTCTAGGTAGTCAAACCGCTTGTCGTAGCTTGTCAACTGATCTTCTAGCTTTGCAAGTCTGGTGTTGATTTCCTCATTGTGCACCATGGTGTAAGTAAGTGACGTTTGAGTGCCATATGGAATTTTAAATTCCAGGTATTGCGGGTGAAAGCATATTTCATAATGTTGTTGAAGACTCCAGATGTTTTGGTTGATGCACAATGGAGAAGGAAAGTCACCATAAATCAGATTTAGAGGCTCTATGAACAGTACCTGCGGTTACCGTTGGCGTATTGTTCACGTTTAACAATATTTTCCTTCCCTTTTGGGCAAAAATTATATAAAAAGAGGGAAAAAGAATGTGCGATGGATGGGAGCAAATTTTCTCGTGAAAAAAAAAGAATTGGGAGAGAGATCTATGGAGGAGATGAACAATACAACTATTTTGGATCTAACCTAGGGTTTGGACCGCTGGATGGTGGTGATCACTCCTAGACCTAGGTTCATGAGACCTAGGGCATGCATGAAGTCTTAATTGGCTTTTTTGGTATGAATGTATTGAATTGATTCAATGAATAAAAGACTTACAACCCTGTCCTATATATAGGAGCAAGGGAGAAACCCTGAGACTTGGGACGCAAGTAAGCTAAATGGGCCGAGATACTAAAGGCCCATTAACTAATTAACCTATTAACTAAATAGGCTAATATGTACTATCTAACACTCCCCCTCAAGCCGGATCATGGGTGAAACACATGTGCAAACTTGGAGTTACAAGACTCGATAAAATGATAAAAGAAATGATAAATGAAAGATAGAAATGATAAAAGATAAATATCACTCCCCATACAAAATTTGTTATTCCCCCTTAAACAATACTCCCCATAAATCATATGATGACGACGCCTCTTTTTAGTTGTGTTCTACAAGTTCGAAATCCTCAATCTTTGAAGAAAGTCTTTTGGAGTGCATCTGGAATGAAGAACATCTGATGCATGGAACCTGAATGCTACAACAGAAATTCGCCACTTTGGAGCAGACGATTATCAATACCATGACTACGCCATCTTCACTAAAATACGTACTTAACACGGCACGAATGCGGATCTCCAATGACGATGTAGCAGTAGTGGAATCTTCAAAGCATCTGACAAACGTGCATAACGTGATACGAACACGAGCTGGACGAGGTGCTGATGATATGATGCAGGTACCATAACTTTGGTGCATGAACCTTGGGGGCTTGACTGGAAAGGAGATCATCCATCAAGGAAAGGCCCAAGTTGATAATCGGAAGGTGATGCTAAAACAACAGATGCAACTTGGAGAAGACGTGATGAAAGCAGCTCGGTGAAGATAAAACTGGATGAACTATCAACCTTGGAGATGTAGACTTGACAAGCTTGAAATTGTTGAGCTTCTGAGAAGTCTGAAGAAGCACCCATTCGTCTGTCGTCCCTGAAGAATGCAATAAGAGTGATCAACGGAACCGCCATTAATGCCAAAGGAAGAGGAAACTAGAGGATTGAAATATGTGTAGCAAACTCTTGTCTTGACGTACATAATGCGGTACGAACTTGAGAAGCTCGGTGTCTATGCTGCAATGAAGATCTTGCAATGCTGTTTGGAAGAGGAGAACAAATGTGCTGAACAATATGAAGCTCCATGAAGATAGTAGCATGGAATGTATATATATATATATATATATATATATATATATATATATTATCACTCTCATCTCTCGCTCATACCCTCCCTCATACTCTTCTCATGCTCTCACTCTTCTCATGCTCTCTCTCTCTTCTCATACTCTTCCTCTCCTCTCCTCTCTACCCCCCCGCGCACACCAAAGACGACGAGAGTGAGTATATGGTGTGGAGAAATGGATATATGACCCCTCGCATGTGGAAAAGGGGATACTCACATGATGGGTGGAAGGGTGGGAAAGGAATTGGTGGAATTGAGAGGAACTGGGAAATTGAGAAGTGCAGTATGTGGAGTTTGGAAACCGATAACTAGAGAGAAGATGCTATATGGGTCAATGTCAGATCTGAGTAGAAAAATAAATATTTCCTTTTACGACTCGGAAAGAAGAATTGTCTGCCCCCCCCCCCCCCCCCCCCAAAAAAAAAAAAATTGATACCTTGTAAAAAATAACACAGAGTTCTTTTTGTTTGCCAAATAAATAAAAGAAAGATCAAGTCTTTGCCGGTCACAGATTGGTCAAAGTCTTTGTGGATATCTTTTCTTTGGTAGCGGTAAGGTCAGGATGTGATGTATTAGGCAATGTTTTTATTAGACTGATCAAAGACATCTTTTTATTCGCCAAATAAATAAACACTACTCGAAAAGACATGGTAGGAAAGTAATAAAATTTTCTTGATAATCAGAATTGACGATGTAGTCATTTTAAACTTTGTGGATGGCATTGAGGAGGCACCCATCACCGGAGTTGACAAGTCACAACTTTGATATTAAAAAAAAATAGCTATGAGAGAATAACTTGGCATCGGGTGTAATAAAACTGAGTTGCCTAGAGTTGCCACCGTGGTATAACACATCCAACTTTTTATTGCTGAAGACTCTCGCCCATATTACATGATCAAGGTGGATTCTTGCGGGAAGCGGAGGTGTTGGAAGCAACAACTGAAAAGATGGACTTGGGGGAGAAGACATAATGAATCAAGTAGGTAATAGTCGAGATGGAGAGTGGGTTAACGTTAAAACGATGTTTTTATGGAAGAAGAAGGACGGCCATGGAGTTCTGGATGATGCCTAGCGGGCAGTCAAGCGAAGATGGCGGCTGCACGCAAGCGGAGACTGTCTCCTTTGCTCTCTAGGGTCTAATGCTCTGATACCATGTGAGAAATAATAATTAATGTATTGAATCGATTCAATGAATAAAAGACTTACAACCATGTCCTATATATAGGAGCAAGGGAGAAACCCCGAGACTTGGGACACAAGTAAGCTAAACGGGCCGAGACACTAAAGGCCCACTAACTAATTAACCTATTAACTAAATAGGCTAATATGTACTCTCTAACAATCCTATTTAATTAAGAAACAAAAAAAAATTAATTAATTAAGAACTTACAATTAAGTGCCTAATATTACACTGAGGTCTTAAAACTAAAATAATTGCATAATAAATCCTAAAACACGAATACAATTAAAAGAACTGTTTAGCTTAATCAGATATGCTATCTGGCTTTGGGATCTGGAGTGACTTGTCCTGCATCAGTTTGTACACTAGATGCATACAATTAAACATGAAAAATTTAGGCACTACAGTTTACAACCTATCAAGCAATCATTAATACAACAATTCCCAGATGGACATGGGATTACTGTGTTTTGGGATCCAAAATCACCCTACACTGCTTAGGTGATCAACCTAGAATATCTTAATCTAAAGCTTATTTCTTCCTTGCTGACAACCTCAAACCGAGGCTCCTCAATCTAGAGAATGCAAGAAGCATTCATTAACTTTAGGGACATGCAGAGATGAGAGCGTAGAGAAGCTTGTTCTTCACAGTTAACAGAAATAACTCATTTGTACAGGAACGCCAGCCTTGAATGCTAGAGCATTGATGAAAGGTGATAGTGCTGCTGTGGAATCAGAAAGGTAGTTTCTAGGAGAACATGCAGAGGGACCTTGCTTACCTAACTGAGAGGTGAAGCCATTGCCAATGTGATTCAGCAAAATGGGAGGTGGATGATCCAAGGGGTTATAAATATAGGTCATGTGGTTGGAGGATTATCATTTGACGGTACTGGATAGGGGATTTAAAAAAAAAAAACACTTGAAGCACAAAACATATTTGATCGAGAGGGCAGATGGAAGAAACTAGTGAAAGACTACACCAGAACTGGAAACAGGATCAGGGTTCAGAAAGTGCTCCGATTGATGCAATCCCTTAATGATCATTACATATGCAAAATACTTTCCAGATGCAACTAAGCTATGGTGAAGCAGCCAAACATAGCCTTGCACAACTGATCACCCTACCTTCGTCTCTCCTTTCACGTCATAAAAGGCTGCCATTGACTGCAACTGTCTTTTGATGCTCTCATATAACTCCTGTCACAGCATTAATTGATCTTGGCGCTGATGTATCCTATCATCTTGATCTTCTTACATGGATATTTCTCGGATACACATGTTTCGTGTCATCTTTTGTATCCTATCTTCTTGATCTCCTTACATGGATATTTCTGGAATACTCTATGCTGTCTGTTGTTTAGACTAAAGCCCCGGTGGTGGAGTGCAGTTGCATTCCCTTTATTTGAACAAAAAATCATTATGCAGTGTGCCACACATTTCTAGAGAAGTATAGCAAATGAACGTCTTTATGGTTTCACAAAAGAACCTGAGCAAATTGATTTATTTAAAAACTGTGCTAAACAAACGAGTTCGTATTCAAATTCACTCCAAGAAAACACTTAAATGCATATAATTGCTTTCCGTCCCATTGGAAGTTGTAATTTGTGGCTGTCGTGATGATCTTTATTCACATTCACTATGAAGAGCTTTGCAGAAGGGAGATGCTATGCAAAGTTTAAGGCTTATATATCAATCGATGGGGAATTTTCCTTCAGGGCTAGCGGATTGGGTTGCCACCTGACACAATGACCCTCCTGTCATGCTTCTAGTTCTAGTCAAGTTACATCCGTCTGTTTCTCAATACATTCTCATTGCACCTGTTCATAAGGTTTAGCAATTTATCTTTCTTTGTCTTCTGAACATACTTGTTGAGTCGGCCGACTAGTCGCCGACTAGTCGGCTGGTCGCTGACTAGTCGGCTGGTCGCTGGAGGGGGGTCCGACTAGCCTAGCGCCCAAATTTGGACCTCAGTTTGGCGTCCGCCCAGGCCGACTGGTCGGCTAGTCGGCCGACTAGTCCGACTGGTCGGCCCAAACCGAGCCTGGGCGGCCGCTTAGTTAGGCCAGAGCCAAGAATAATAAGTTTTTTTTTTTTTAATTCTAATCCCTCCACCCCTTATCTCGTGCAATAATTTGATGTGAACATCAATTTCATTGACAATACACTAGTTCAATTAATTTAGTTACAACAATTTAACAAGCAGTCAAGCACTAAAAGTCTAAATTCAATAATGGTATATCACTTTTCTCTATCTAATTATATTTGTTTAATTTGAATACATCGAATAGTCTTCATTCAAAAATTTTGAGGTGTTTTATGACATTATTTACCAAATCTAGGTTATTATATGCTTGGATACATGCTTACATTATTGGATCTATATGATTATTATATATAACTATATGTAGATGATCAATATTATGTAAATATCATACCTACGACTGGGCGACCGACTAGTCGATTGGTCGACGACTAGTCGGCTGGTCGTCGCCCAAGCTGGAAAGGTGACCGACTGGCCGCCTTGACAAGTATGCTTCTGAAATGCAGCAACGTCTTATATACCTTCTTTTTCTTCAAGGCTGCCCTCTAATTAGTTGTAGATGCTGAAAAGGCTTTTCATATTTAGATTATGCCTTAAAAACATTGGCAGTATATTTTAGGGGGTGTTGGTACTCTTTGCTGACGTTTTGCTTTAGCAGGTCTTGCTTCTTTCTGCCTAAAGCTCAAGGGCATCATCATCTCAGACAGACTCCAGCGAGGCTGTTGTATATTAGTGTTGGTTAAACTAGTGTGATGTGCGTCTATGATAAGTTTGAGCTGTTAACTTGGACATATCCACGCATGATGCAAAATTTGCTTTATGTTTATGTCAAGTTGATATCTGCAGATTGTGATTTTTGTTTCCTTTTTCAACACTATAATAAGTGGCTGTTCATTAGAGGTATCTGGGTTTGTTCCCAGGTGGATGAGCAGACATGATTTTACATATAAACACAGGCATGATGTAACATATAACCTTTGCGATCTACTGATGGGTGGTTCGGATGATGGGTGTATTTTAGACTCAAATGCATCATCATCTTAGACAGACTCCAGTGGGGCTGTTAGTATATTAGTGCTAGTTTAACTGTCGTCGTGTGCTTAGACAGATTCCAGTGGGGCTGTTAGTATATTAGTGCTGGTTTAACTGTCGTCGTGTGCCTTTGTGATAATTTGAGCTATTAACTTGGACATATCTAAGCGTGATGCAAAATTTGCTTCGTTTTTATGTCTTGGTGTTATCTGCAGATCATGATTTTTGTTTCCTTTCTCTGCGCTATAATAAGTGGCTGTACCGCAGATGTATCTGGTTTTATTCCCAGGCGGATGAGCACGACATCATGTAACATATAAACACGGGCGTGCTTTTATCATGAATTATATAACCTATGTGATCTATCTGATGGGTGGTTAGGGTGAGCTGTGGTGTGGCTGTTGCAGGCGGCTGGCAATGTCAGTTTACTTATTAGCTTTACAAGTCTTGCTAATGTGATGTACTCATATCCAGTTACCGAAGTTGCAGATCCGAATGAGTCATTTATGTGATGAATCTCTGATGGTTCTTTTGGGCCCGAACTTTGCCCGCTAAACAGGCTTGTTTAAAATTAACAGACGGCCAAATCCTAAGTACTTAGACTTGTGTACTCCGAGGAATACAGAAACCAAGTATTTTCATGTGGCAGTAGAGTCACCTCTTAATGAAGCCAAGTTATGCAAGAGTACTCCTAGAATTTGGTCATTTTATAACGCCCCCATACTTTTGTGTTTGCAGGCCAAGTTTTAAAAGAGGTGTGACACACGATGTGATCCAAGAGGTGGTTGATTAATTGTATTGTTATTGATCTTATTGGGACCTGAAGCACAGATACTTAATATGCTAATGAATCTGTAATATGATGGAAAAAAAATCTGTAAATTTAAAAATCTAGTAATTTAGGTTCTTCATCTTGGAAGTAACACCATTTCACATGTTATTGAGCCGGAGTAAGTCCTTTGCACTCGTGTATCTCACCGAGTTTCGATTTTGTCACGCGCTAGTAATAAAATGAGGAGAGTTCTTAATTGCGATTGTGCGGCAGACAAGAAAAGCCAGACTGCTCCGTTAATACATGGGAGTTCGGTATGGATCTGAAAGAAAGGCGAGCAACGGTTTCTAGCCGTCCACGTACGTGTTGGGGTCACTGTCAACTTTAATCCTTTTTTGTCTCATGTGAAAAGTGTATATCATTCTCCACAAGCCTTCGTCGTCCGATGCCTGTCTTGTACTTTTTAGGTTCACAAATTTGTAAGAGAAATGATATACAGACCGCTGCTTGGACGACCATAGGACGACCTTTCGTACGCTAGCGGTGGCAGAACTGTGTTTCCTCCAATGCAGAAAAAAGACACGTGAAGGGAGGGAGAGAGAGAGAGAGAGGAAGAGGGAGTGGAGAAAGGAGAGTGGGATAGAGAGATGGCAAGAGAGAGAAAAAAAATAAACTATTTTGTTAATATCTTTCAAACGATAGGGAATTTTTAGATGAAATAAAAATCGTTGCGTTTCTCATGAAAAATACTTTCAAACAAGACCAATCTTAACACACTTTTATATTAAAAGATAATGACTTCTGTCTCATTTCTTACAATTTTACTAATATCTTTTAATTCATGAATTCTTTTTTGACGAAATAAAAACTCTTGTGTTCCTTATAAAAATATTTTAAAACAAAACTAATATCAACATATTTCTAATTAAAAAATAAGTTATTTCATGTTATTTTTGTTAATATCATTCTATCTGTAATCAATTTTTTGACCAAATAAAAACTATAAATTTCTTTAAAAATATTTTAAAACAAAATCAATGTTGAAAGGAAGAGTCGTAAGAGAGAAAAAAGAATAACCTATTATTGTTATTTCATAGTGAAATTTTTTTTACGAAATAAAAATAATTGTGTTGCTATAAAAATACATTAAAATATAATTTTGACGTTATCCCATGTCAAATTTTATGTTACACATGTTATCCATGTTACAAAAATAATTTTACATTACAAAAATAATTTTTATGTTACAAAAATAATTTTTACATTGCAAAAATAATTTATGCTTTTCATTTTATTTTGTGTTACATGTTATTATGTTATTTCATATTATACCATGTTTTTGCTAATAATCATAACACATGGGATAACATGGTGTAACATGTTAAACGATAATGAATTTTTCGACGAAAAAAACACTGCTGCATTCTTTGCAAATTTTTTTTACAACAACATTAAGTTTAACATATATTAAAAAACAAAAGTCACAATTTAAAAGAGGAGATATAATGTAATTATAAAGTAAAAAAATGAGGAGTGAGAAATTAATTTTACTTATAACTCTCAAACCATAATGATTTTTTAACGAAATAAAAACTGATGAGTTACTAATAACAAAAACTTTAAAAAAGGATCAATGTTGACATACTTAGATATTTTTTTTAGCAAAACAATATAACACACTGAATAACATGGTGTAACATGTCATTAGATGAAGCTATAATGTGATAACATGGATAACATGAATAACATGATGTAACATGTGATAACATAGATCACATGGATAACATAGATAAAATTAACAACATGATATAACATGTTATCCATGTCATTCTATGTTATCCATATTATATGTGTTATCCATGTGTTATACCATGTTATAACATGTTATCCATGTTATCACATTTTACACCATGTTATCACATTTGTTATAATTATTTTGCTAAAAGAAATTATTGAAATATGTAAGTATTGGTTTTATTTTAAAATATTTTTTTATTAGTAACTCATCAATTTTTACTTCCATTTTAATAAAATTATCAGTTTTTATTATTGACATGGATAACATGTTAGGTGTAACATGTTATCCATGTTATAACACACTTTTCATGTTATTCCAAATTGTTTATGTTATTCATGTCATGCCATGCTCTTCTATGTTATTCCATGTTTTCCATGTTATTTCCAACTTATCCATATTATTCATGTTACCCATGCTATTCATGTTATCTATGTTATACCATGTCATACCATTTTATTCATGTTATTCTATGTTATTCCACGTTATCTATGTTATTCCATGTTATCTATGTTATTATATGTTATTCCACGTTATCCATGTTACCATGTTATTTAATATTATTTATGTTATCCATGTTATTTCAATTATATGTTATCTCTTGCTCAATTGTATGTCACCTCATGTTAATCTATTTCGTATCAAGTATTATACCATATTGTAACATGTTACAACATGTTATTCCATACATTATACTTATTTCGTAGAAAAAATTATTTTCAAAATATGTCAACATTAGTCTTATTTTAAAATATTTTTTGTTAGTAATTCATTACTTTTTATTTCATTAAAAGATTCGTTACGGTTTGAGAGTTATAAGTAGGATAAGTTCCTCTCTCCTGTTTTTTGATTTGTTATAATCACATTATCTTTTCTATTTTATATTGTATATTTTTTTTTCAAAATTTATCGAATTTGATCCTATTGTAAAGTATTTTTTATGAGGAGTTCATCAGTGTTTATTTTATCAAAAAAGTAATTATAGTTTAAAAGTTATTGGCAAAAATATATCCTCTTTTTTTTCTCTCTCCTATAACCACTTGCTCACTCCCCTCCCCTCTCTCCACTCCCCCTCCCTTTCTCTCTCTTCCCCTCTCTCCCTCACATTTTCTTTTGCAACAACAAACTGTCAGCGGAGCGTCTTGGGCAGTGTGGCAATAGATGAGGACACAGGTCGTCTGGAATCTTGTCCAACCCATTCGTCCATATAGTAGTTCTCTTAACGTCTGCACTTAGCCATCACCGTCAGTCCTTTCACAATATCACTGTCAAATAAGGGCTTCAGTCCGCATTTGGATGGATGTTTTAAGAGACTTAACAATCGCCTTTATCTATTGATCTAATAGAGGGGTTGAATGTTTTCCTTACCAATTTAGCATTGGGTGGTCACTGTTCTGAGGTTTTAACCATCCCCTCTTTATTCAACTCGATAAATATGCATGCACTCCCCATAAGCCCGAACAACTAGCTCACTTTCCTTGTGTTGCGTCACTAAAATGAATTGCTCACACATAGAATGCTAGAATTTGTTGACATCCAGATACAACCTTGGTATTTGATAAGTGTTGATCCAGAAAATACTGTTTGGATGTCATAGCAACTTAGATTAGCATTCCAAAATAAAGTAGTAAAATATTCTAAAATCAAGTTCAGATTAAAGTTGTATGCTGATTGTTGCTTTGGTGTATATTTTTCTTCAAATGCTAGCTAGCGTTGTTGAACTTATCACTAGTCCAATGCGCATGAGTGGGTATGGTGATTGGGTCTTGTTTCGAATCCACCTTTGGCCTGAACAATGTATGTCTATGATCGTGAATGGAGTTTCTTTTGGCACATTATTATTCACTGGAGAAAGAGTTGCACAAATGAACAAAATTAAGCCGAAAGCCAGTAAATCATTTATCTTAGAGAGTCCAAAAAGGTGTTAATGTTTCTGTATATATAAATAAATCAGCGTCTTACCCATATCAACAAAAATAAAGCTATGCTAGTGCAAAAAGCAAGCTAGAGGTTACAAGGCAAATGTCCTTGAACTTTGAATGATTACCCTCACCCTTGTATGAGTTCTATGATTTGTAAGATTGAGAAATCGCCCTTTCGAGGGACGATTACAAAGCATAGTTGTGATCTTAGGTGCCCACACCATATGTAGAACATAAAACGTGTAACTACCTTTTTAATATCCCTGAAAACCCTTTTCAATTAAGCTCTCACTGCTTGGGCTTCAAGTGAGGAACGTTCAAAAGTAATGCCACATATATATTGATTTCTACTCTTATTCTCATTTGCATTCCAACCATGGCACTGTTTGTTATGCAAGCCAAATCTTGTCGATTTGGGTCATGTAGATACGGCCATAGTTTTGACTTTACATTTGGAGAAAAAGGGCAATCTCATAATCATGGAGCTTTCTATCATCCCTTGAGGCTTACGCCTCAAGGCAGGGTTACCCTATTTGTGGCTCTAAAGCACAACTGAGGAGCAAGCCTTAATTCTAGATTAACATCTTCAATTAAGCATTAAATATGAGATTTTGAGATAATTACAAGCACTTTTTTGAAATCCTATTCAGATATATTATTGCTGACATCATTCTCTCTTTAACAGAATCACACAACTATTTATTTGTCAAATACTACATATACAAACTCAACTCTGATTTCGTTACCAATTTCAACTACTAATATGATGTCTAAAGAGTAATTTTCAAATCTCTTTGGTTTGTCCATTTTGCATTCTCATTCTTGTAAATTCTAAATTATAATCTCCCAATTTTCTTTTCCTAACTACAAACTATAGAGCTAATTTATGAAGTACTAATATATCATTACTTGCTTCTATGTTATAATTATGCATGTGGTCTTCGCTAGCAACTTTGCTCTCAATATATAATCATCGTTGTCTAAGTTAGGTAGCAAGTATCTTTTTAGTTTTTACCATGCTTGTACACATATTATGTGCGTGTGTGTGCGTGCACGCTTACATGTGTGTATAATACACACACATACTCTATTATGCTACATATCAGTTATATTTTCCTGTAACATTGTAATACACCATACCACATGTGACTATTCACTATTTTACTTATTGACGCTCCCATTACCCCTCTATTTGCATATAACTTGGGGGTTGATCATAAATATTCAACCATGTGACCTCACATCCTTTTAGATTAAAAAATATCAATCTTGATATGAATATCATTTTTTTTTTATTTTAGCCAATAATGATAACTGTTCTAGCCAACCACTCTCCTCTAGAAAATAGATTAACAATACAATATCAATTTATATCATAACTTATACTTTTTATATTTTTCAGGGTATGCCACTCATTGCTTGTAGGCATGATCTCTGAACATGTTAGTTGATTGGAAGGTAACTTGGATTGATGTCTAGGTCATAGAGCTCAAGATGATGATAGAGTGACGAGACCTTTTTTCTAATGGTTTATATTGTGATTAGCTCGGTGTCCAAGCATTTAAACGAGTTTTTTTTTATAAAGAAGTAGCCGAGTCTACACGAGTATACCCAACAAAGGTTCAAGCCAAAAAAAAAAAGAGTTCGAAGCTATTTCCGCTCTTCTCCCGAGAATATCGAGGAGCATCACAGCTGCACAAGTGATTTTTGCGTGTGGTGTGCTGTAACAAAGGAGAGAAAATGAAATTGAATGAGATGTTCTAATATAAATATATATCAGGGTCCTTAATTTTAGATGCCAAATAAGGCTGGAGCTCACAGAACCGTTAATCACCTGAAATTGCTGAAACCAGTTAAATTAAACAAATGATGAGCGGGCCTCGCAGCGATATAAAGCGCCAGTAACGTCCTCCGACACCGAGAACCAGGTGCTCAGTCTTCCAGCCTTCGCGCCATCGGGCTACCGGCGACACAATTGGCAGGAATCGACCTGATACGGCGATATCACGCAGGCGCCCATCGGCAGTGGCCGGCTCAGTGGAGCGGCCGTCTCTTGTCATTCTAGAGCTTTCAGCTCGATCTGAAGCTGCATAGAAGGGTAAAGAGGCCGAAGCACCTTCTTCTTCTTGTTGTTGCTGTTCATTCTCTTTCCCTGCATGTGGTTTCTGCCGGCCTCTTCTCGGAATTAGATCGGTAGGTTTCAGTCGGGATCATGATGCGATAGAGGAAGGGTGGTGAGATCGGGAGAGATAAAACCGTTCACATGACGGTGGGCCGCTCATCCCATTTACTTCCTTTCTCCCTTCCCATTCCACCTCGTCGTTTCTCGTGAAGGGTGATGGGTGTCGCTTTACTCCACCCACGCTCTCGTGGCCTCACCGCACATGGGCTTTTGTTTTTAAGAGACAGGAGTTAACGGTATCTCTCCGGTATTTTGTTGTGTGCAGCGAGTCATCCGCAGTCCTCTGGTACCTTGTCTTCACTTCACATCCCATTTTGTTTCTATATTCATATAGTAACTGGCTTATGAATTTTGAATGTATGATTTGTTGTTAGCTTCTTCCCACTTTTTCTTACATTCTCTGTTATAACAAAATTTTCTTACGAAAAGTAGTTGATTTCCCCGGGAAGTTTTTGTACTTCCTGTACTTTGCCGCATTTAGTGCTCTTTTTCGACATTGTTATGCTGGTGTTGGTTTCAGGGCGATCTAAGCTCTTAATTGGTTTCAGGTGGACGGCACAGTAGCAATCATTAGATGATTCAATTGTCTTTTCCTTTTTGTCCACTGATAACACTAGTGACGGCCATCTATTTCATATTCTCATGGCTATCCTTCCAGTAATTTAAGATAAATTGACTGTGCTGAACCGATTGGACATAATGTCTTATTTAAGTATCGTGACCTAGAACTACTATGCTTGTGCTTGGAACGGTTCAACGAGATACTTTAGAGAAGTCATTCAGAGTGAGCTTAAGGATTAACTTCTATAGGAAATGATGAACATATTTACCAGAGCGAAAGTTTGTTTTGGTTCTTTTTTTCTACTTAATTTTATCATCTCTGCAGTAAACATGCAAAAACAAGCAAGGCAAGTCTTAGAATTCTTGTTATACCACGCCCAACTGGAGATATCTTTATGTTATAGATCTAATCATCTCTGTTACCAACTTAGACGATTTATATTCATGGTTTTGTTGATAAGGAAAGGAAGGTAGACAGAATATGAAAGTTGATTAGATTTTTTTTAATGCAGGAAATTCTGCAGCATCAAATCTGAGTTGCCAACATGGCAAAACTCTTGGAAAGAGAATCATTGGGCACGGGTACTAATGGTGCAGCCTTGTATGGATCTGCCGAAGTAGCTGCTGAAGCACATCCAGTATCAAAAAAATCAACTGATATCGCAGCAGATATTAAGTATCATGCGCAGTACAACCCCCACTTTTCTCCATTCAAATTTGAAATTGAACAAGCATATTATGCTGCAGCCGAGAGTGTCCGCAGCCGTTTGATCCAGGTTGAGCATACACTTCTCACCCAACTTTCAACTAATACCAGATTTCTCTTGATGAACCAATTGCACTATCTATTTTTTACCCTTACAAAACTAATCATATTATATATTTTTCTATTCTTGAATATCTCATTCCTATACACCAGTGCTCAGCATGCTGATGTTTTTCATTCCCATGTTATCATATATATATATAAATATAATATATATATATATATATATATATATATATATATATATATATATATATATATAACATGAGCTATACATATCCAAATGTGCTCAAATTTTGCGTATGAGTTGTTCACGAGATGTTTAAGAAGATCAACGGATTAGATTTTCAAAAAAAATATTGCATCATGAAAACCTACTTGAGTGTATTCCGCTCCGGATACACTCGAGTGTATTCTAGCCTGACTCATATATATAGAGTCAGGCTAGAATACACTCGAGTGTACAGATCGCACGAATACACTCAAGTGTGTTTGCATATCAAGACTATTTTTTGCAAAATGTAAACCGTTGATCTTCACCGGCATACTATAACTAGGCTACATACAAATTTTGAGCCCATTTGGATGAGTGTAAGTCACTCATCCAAGGTCAACAAAATCGACGCGCGAAACTAATTTGAAATGCATAATTTTTGCGGTCTTCATAACATGAGCTATACATATCCAAATGTGCTCAAATTTTGCGTATGAGTTGTTCACGAGATGTTTAAGAAGATCAACGGATTAGATTTTCAAAAAAAATATTGCATCATGAAAACCTACTTGAGTGTATTCCGCTCCGGATACACTCGAGTGTATTCTAGCCTGACTCTCTCTCTCTCTCTATATATATATATATATATATGTTTTACGTGCATCTGCCATTCCCTTCATCATGTTATAAATTCTCTGTTGTTTACAGAATTGGAATGAGACATATTACCATTTCCATAGGGTTGCCCCGAAGCAAACATACTACTTGTCAATGGAATACCTACAAGGCAGAACTTTGACTAATGCCATCGGTAACCTTGACATCCTTGATCCTTACATCGATGCTTTGAACAAACTGGGGCACAAGCTTGAAGAGATCTCTGAACATGTAAGTACTGTTTAGTGATTTCTGTTACACCTTCTTAAGTCAATAGGTGAAGATCTGGTTGTCATTTGCTATGGATAGATATATGAATATATCAAATGCTTGTGCCTAGTGTGCTGCAAAATGAACAAAAACGATGTGATCTTTCACTTGTTCTGATTGTGCTATTGCCTATGTATTGAGTGGAGCACCATTTTCATTCTTATCGCAGTATCACACCATTTACAAAGGATCTATATGGTTATAATATGAAAAGTCAATGTTAAAAAGATGGATATTCTAACATTTTGCTGTGGGGGTGTAGAAGCTTGTCATCTCTGCTATTGATAGAAAACCATCTGTAATTTCATGCAGGAAAAAGATGCAGCTCTGGGAAATGGGGGTCTGGGCAGGCTTGCATCTTGCTTTCTAGATTCCATGGCCACGTTAAATTTGCCAGCTTGGGGCTATGGTTTAAGGTACAGATATGGTTTATTCAAACAACGGATATCGAAAGAAGGTCAGGAAGAAGTTGCTGAGGATTGGCTTGAGGTTTGACCTGAAGCCCAAATCAATTTAAAGGGAATTCGACTGTTATTTTTGACGATGAATGTCTAATTTGATGTTTCATTTTGATTAGAAATTCAGCCCATGGGAAATTGTTAGACATGATGTTGTGTTTCCAGTCAGATTCTTTGGCCATGTTGAGATTTCTCCTTCTGGATCGTAAGTCCCAGCTTCTTGAAAGACTTTCTTTTTCCAAGTGAATATGTGCCATTATAATTTATAGCATTAAATCATTTGATTTTTATTCAAAGTGTCTCTTATATATTCTTAGGTTCTTAAGAGCTTCTTGATGTCTTTTCAACCACGAACATTGTTTTTATTGGCAGTCGGAAATGGGTTGGAGGCAAGGTTCTTCAAGCACTGGCTTATGATGTTCCTATCCCAGGATACAGAACCAAAAATACCATATCCCTTCGTCTCTGGGAAGCAAAAGCGTGTGCAGATGATTTTAACTTGTTTCGATTTAACAATGAGCAGTATGAATCTGCTTCTGAACTTCATGCTGAGGCCCAACAGGTCTGTTTTATTCCATTAACCACATTTTTTTACATTTCTGTATCTTTTCCTCTTATCACTTATACAAGAATAGAGGTGGGGTGTATTGAGTAAGTAGGGATACACTTGGGGAGGATTTTTTGGATAGCTAAAGCACAAACTTGACAAGTGAATCAAAATGTACCTCGCTGTATGTTCTAAACATCACAAGTAGGGACATAATATATAACATTTGATCTAAAAAAATGTTCAGGCACTATCCATCTTCAGTTTTCTGCTTAGTATAATTTTGCTTCCTCTCCATGGAATTTTATGGTGCTATAACTGCAGATATGTGCTGTTCTATATCCCGGTGATGCTACAGAAGCTGGAAAAACTCTTCGACTGAAGCAACAGTATTTTCTTTGCAGTGCATCACTCCAGGTTAGAATTGCTCAAACTTCATTCATGAGTTTGTAGTGGGGATGAACTTGGCTGTCCCCATCGAATAATATCAAGGCTACTGATTATGCTCATTCGGGGTCCCTGAACTTGGGACTTTAAAATATTTGGATGATCTAATTCATGTACTTGTTTATTTTATTGAAGTCAAAACATTAGCTTTTTTATTTTACTTCCAAATGTTTTTTTTAGTTGAGACCTTGTCATAGATGCATTTCTTCATCATTGAGATTTCTGTAGTATCACCAGAACTGTCGTTTTCTTAATTGTTTTCATTATCTTAAATATATCAAAAATTATCAAAGTAAAACATCTGAACTGATCGGTTATGCCGAGCCTGTGATTTGTATATCTGTAAGAATTACCTTGATTTCTGACACATCTCCATATTTTACTTCCTCTGTTTATGGTCTTTTCAAAAAATTAAAGGAGAACTGTTGACCTAATTTGGAATTTGAAGAGGGTGGATGAACTGAGAACATTGAGAATCCTATGAGATTTTTTGTCATATAACTATTTAAAAGGCAATATGCTATGAGATCCACGAGCTTGCAGGTAATGTTATGTGGTAAAAAATGTAGGGCCAAAAAGAATAAAAATGTATACATATTGCTTCCTGAGATATTAAAATATTGAGACAGATATATGATAAATAATATGGAAGAAATCAACTAGAAATATGATGTGGTTAGTAGGAACCAGTAACAGGTTTGGGATTAGGCATCTATTCAACTTGTAACTCAAAAGATTTCGAAGGAAAAAAGGGTGAAATTCTGATAAAGTTAGGAACAACATAGAAATTAGAAATAACACTGTTTTGTAATGGTTTTTATTATAATATGACAACGATCACCATGAAAATGAGAAATATATCAAGATACATCAACAAAATGTCTCAAATGACAAAATTGAACTCATTGAAATCACAAAAAGTTTTTTAATACTGTATACTGAGAATTGTCATTTACAAGGAGACAATGAGTGCATAGTTTAGTTGAGAGAAAATGTGCATTCCAATTGAATTTTAATTAGAAGCCATAGAAATTTCGTTATTTGAGGTCAAGAATGCTTTTACAAAGATGAAAATAAAAAAAGGCATGCGGATCGGACGATATTCCCATTTATGTATAAAGAGTATGGGGGATCAATGAGTTATGTGGTTAACAAATTTCTTTAACAAGATCATGAAGACCAAGAAGATGCCGGATGAGTGGAGAAATAGTACTATAGTCCCCATCTACAAGAATAAAGGTGATGTTCAGAGCTACACAAACTACAGAGGTATCAAGTTGATGAGTTACACAATGAAGCTTTGGGAGAGGATTATTGAGAAGAGGCTAAGATCTATAACGTAGATATCAAACAACAATTTGGTTTCATGCCTAGAAGATCAACAACAAATGCTATTTTTCTGATAAGGAGGCTTATGGAGAAGTATAGAGAAAGGAAAAGAGATCTTCATATGGTTTTTATTGATTTGGAAAAGGCTTATGATCGAGTACCCAGGGAAGTGTTGTGGATGGTTTTGAAGAAAAAGGGTGTGCCAATCCAATACATTGACTTGATTAAAGACATGTTTGATAGCTCCACTGCAAGTGTGAAGACTACTGGAGGAGAGATTCCAACATTTCCTATCACAGTTGGGGTACATCAAGGATCTACACTCAATCCATATCTGTTCGTTCTTGTTATGGACGAGTTGACAAAGTATGTTTAGGATGATATTCCTTGGTGTATGTTATTTGCTGATGACATTGTATTGATTGACGAAACTAAAGATGGATTGAATGATAAAGCTGAATTTTAGAGAAAGGCATTGAAATCAAATGGATTGATGATTAGTAGGAGCAAAACTGAGTATATGCATTGCAATTTCAGCCAATCTCGCAATGTGAATGGTGGAGCCAACTTGGACGGAGTAGATATACCAAAATGTGATAAATTTTGTTACTTGGGTTATATTATTCAAATAGTTTGGGATATCCAAAATGACTTTTGTCACAGGATCACTGCAGGATGGTTGAAATGGAGGAGTGCAACTGGACTATTATGTGATCGGAAGATCCCCCTCAGATTAAAAAGAAAGTTTATAGAACAACTATACGTCCAACCATGCTCTATGGGATTGAATGTTGGGCGGTGAAAAACAAGGTCTCAACAAGATGAATGTGGATGAAATGCATATGCTGAGATGGATGTGTGGGAAGACAAGAAAAGATCGCTTGAGAAATGACTATATCAGGAATAAACTAGGGGTGGCAAGCATTGAGGACAAGTTGCGCGAGGGCCGACTCAAATGGTATGGACATGTGCAACGCAGACCGATTAATGTGCCTATATGAAGCAATGCTGTTGAGTCAAGCACAACTAATAGAAGAAGAGGAAAGCCTAAATTAACATGAGAAGTCTTGACTGGACAATAAGGGTTAGGGTACACAAATTGTGCACCCCATATATTTATAAAGAGAACAATTACAGAGAGGTCCTTGTAGAATAGGAAAATAACAAACAGAAAATAAAGAGCTTAATTAAACACTAGTTAACACTCCCCCTCAAGTTGGAGCATACATATCAATCATGCCCAACTTGTCCACAAGAGCGCATAAATGTTTCTTGGCCAACAACTTTGTGAAGATATCAACAACCCGATGTTCTGAGTGAGTGAAAGGAGTGTAGATGCGTCCAGTCAGAATAGATTCTCGGATGAAGTGACAGTCAACTTCTATGTGCTTAGTCTGCTCATGAAAAACAGGATTATTTGCAATAAAGATAGCTGCTTTACTATCACAGTGCATAGGAATATGAACAAAGGATACCACATCAAGTTCTTTTAGAAGAGATTGCGCCCACAGAAGCTCACAAGTAGTATGAGCCATAGCACGATATTCAACCTCAGTACTGGATCTGGCAACCACATTTTGCTTTTTTCTCTGCTAAGTAACCAGATTACCCCCAACAAATATGCAATAACCAGAAGTAGATTTTCTGTCTATCTTGCTACCGGCATAGTCAGAATCAGAATAGCCTTCAAGAGAGCAATGACCATGTTTTCTATAGAATAGGCCTTTACCAGGAGAGTTCTTCAAATATCTCAGAATATGACAGTGCTTCCCAATGACACTATTTAGACTTATCAAGATACCGGCTAACAAGACCAACAATAGTAGAAATATCAGCTCTAGTAACAGTCAAATAAATCAGTTTTGCCACCAGTCTTCTATATCTTTTACTGTTAGGATACAGAGGAGATTCATCATCATCCCAATTCACATTGGGATCAATAGGTGTGTCAGTAGGCCGAGCTCCAAGTCTCCTGTAGAAGATCAAGAACATACTTGCGTTGTGATAGAACAAGAGCATTTACAGTCCTGGAAACTTCAATTCCCAAAAAATACCTCAATTTTCCCAAATCTTTAGTGACAAAATGTTTGCCTAGATAGGCTTTAATAGCATTAATTTCATAGAAATCACTGCCGGATAAAATAATGTCGTCAACATACACAATAAGAACTATAATACCAGTGAACGTCTTTTTGATAAAAACAGAATGATCAACATGAGATCTGCCAAACCCATAAGTAGACAAGGTGGTGCTCAGTTTGTCGAACTAGGCACACAGACTCTGTTTGAGTCCATAAATAGACTTCTTAAGGCGGCAGAATTTGTGTGACTCCCCCTGAGCAACAAACCCAGGTGGTTGCTCCACATATACCTCCTGAAGATCACCATAAAGAAAAACATTTTTGACGTCCAGCTGGATGAGGGGCCAATCCAGATTAATTGCCACAGACAGAAGAACTCGCACATAATTCAGCCTAGCAACAGGAGAAAATGTTTCAAAATAATCAAAATTATAGGTATGAGTGTACCCTTTTGTCACGAGGCGAGCTTTTAGGCGTTCAACTGTTCCATCAGGATGATACTTAACAGTGTAGACCCAACGACATCCAACAGGTTTGCAATCAGAAGGAGGATCAACATGATCCCAAGTACCCCTGTCAGTGAGAGCAACCATCTCCTCTGTTATGGCTTGAGTCCAGGCCTAATAACCAAGTAGCACGAGAATAATCATCGATGAACAAAAAGAAAATATTTATTGCCAGACAAGCTTGGAATATGACAAGGACCCCATACATCAGCATGCACCAAATAAAAAATATCTTTGCTACCAATCAGAGTTATTTTGGGAAATACAAATCGAGATGGTTTGCCTAATTGACAAGCCTCGCATTGAAAACTATGCAGGCGAACACCAGAAATAACATGTTTTAACTTCTCAGCTGATAGATGTCCAAGTCGGAAATGCCACTGTAATGCAGAAACAGAAGCTGAAAGAGCTGACGCTAGAGCAGAAGTGCCAATTTGTTTCAATTCATCTAAGTCGTAGAGTCCATCAGGTTCTTCATGCCCCCCACCAATCTTCATCCTCGTGCGGAGGTCCTGAAAAACACAAGTACCCAAGGCAAATGTCAGACTGCAGTTGAGATTGCGGACAATTTTACTGACAAATAATATATTCGGTGGAAAGTTCGACACATATAAAGTAGAGCGCAAAAGAACTTGTGCGAAGATATTGCTAATTCCAGACACAACATATTTAAAACCATCAACAAGCATAACAGTAGATTTGGAACATGGTTTAGTCAGTTTATAAAATATAGGACGGTTGCCAGAAATATGAGAGGAGGCTCCAAAGTCAATCATCCATTTGGTATTACCATCACTAGAAGAAGGAGCACTCAAGAATGCAAGAATCACAACTAGAGTAGGTGGCCGCGCGAGCTCCAGATGTAGCATTTGATGAAGAGGAAGCACCAGTCATCTCAAGAAGAAGACGTTGCATTTATGAGCGGATGAACTCAGCAATGGACTCAGTCGAGGGAGCAGCAGTGACCGTCTGCGAAGTACCATCAGTCGCAACATTGGCCCACGCAGGTGTGCCATGCTTCTTCCAACACTTGTCTTCAATGTGGTTGGTGCGGCCACAAAAGTCACAGTACCGCTGAGCAGCGACACCTCCAGAAGTATCAGCAGATGAGCCACGACTAAGGGAACTACGACCGGATGAGCCACATCCCCTCCTAGGAGCAGCAGAACGATTGTCCGGCGGACGACCACGACCCCTATCACGACCACGACCAGACATAGCAACAAGAGCAGTAGGATCAACTATGTCAGAAGACACATCCGCTGGGGAGGCCGACATGCATTGGAAACGTTGAAAGGCACTCTCCAAAGTAGGTAATGGATCGCTGGATAGGATCTGGTCAACCACCCTGACATCTGAGTCCGGAAGACCACAGAGAAACTGGACCAACTGGAGTTCCTGTCTTTGGCATTGCGTCGTGGCCAAGTCAGTGGATAAAGGGTGTAGATTCTCGAGCTCAGCCCATACACCCTTAAAGGTGGAGAAGTAGTCAGCAATATCAGGTCCAATAAAGTGCAAACAGGACAGTTGTTTGTTCATATCAAACGCCTTTTTGGGATTTTTGCTGTGAGAATTGGTGCTTGCCAGTTGGTCCCATATCTCCTTTTTTGTCGGGAGACAAAGTAGAGTGACGCTGATGTGAGTTTCACTGCTATTCAGAATCCACGTCATCACAGTGGAGTCATCCCTGACCTAGTCTTCATAGTACTTTTTGTCCTTGGACTCGACAGTAGTTGGCGGAGCAGGCGGCGGATCATCAGTCAGATGTGAATGCTTGCCCTGTGACTTGGCAAAAATCTCCATGGAGCAAACCCAATGTTGGTAGTTGTGTCCGTCGAGCTTCACAGTGGTCACCTGACGACGGAATTCTTCATGGGAGGAAGCCATGACAGAGCTGGGTCCACAAGTAGCAGAAGACAACAACAGACTTTAGAACCGCCTAGATCCGCTGGCTAGGCGGCAGCAGACAAAGGAAAGATCTGGAAGGACCAGCCTACATATAGACTACGCCGAGGCGCAGCAGAGAACCCGTCGGCTCAAGGGCCGACACAGGCAGACAGAAACGGAGGATCGCCGAAGACCGTCTACCGATCAACCAGAGACGAACGACAGGCAGTCCGGATGCACTAGCAGGCTAGCGCCGTACACGAAAAAAACCACCATGCAGAGAGATGTACAACCACCGACTGGGGTCTCAACCGCCCAGCGTCAGCGGCAGCACGGGGCTGCCCGCGGCGGCCAGAGGCGACAGGTGGGTGCGGCGTCGGGGCAGCGGCGGGCGCCGCGTTGGAGGCGGCGATGGCGCTGGGCGGGAGGGGGGGGCGCCGCCGGCGGAAGGTGGAGAGAGAGAGGGAGGGAGAAGAGAGGGGCGACGGCTGGGGAGAGGAGGGCGGCTCAACAAACCTGCCCTGATACCATCTTGACTGGACATTAAGGGTTAGGGTACACAAAGTGTGCACCTCATATATTTATAAAGAGAGCAATTATAGAGATGTCCTTGTAGAATAGGAAAATAACAAACAGAAAATAAAGAGCTTAATTAAACACTAGTTAACAGGAAGAACTTATAAAGAGGGATTTTGAATCTCTACATCTCGACCAGAATATGACCCATGATAGAGCTGAATGAGAACGAAGGATCCATGTAGCCGACCCCAACATAATTGAGACTGAGGCTTAGATGATGATGATGACTCAATGCTGGGTCCTTACGTGGAGTAGAAAAAGGAGTAATACAAGGGAGGGAGAGCAGATTATGGTGAATGGTGGGGACATAAATGTACAAAACCAACAAGCTTTGCTACATAAAGTATATTATGGGGAAAATTGGAGACATAATGCATGGAAGGCAGTGTATGGTAGATTTGAGCAGGAACGAGCCACTTAGGGTAACTTTTTAACCAAGCCATCTGTGATAGAGGTGTGAGGACTGTGGCGATCAGAGGTGGTGAGTGTTGCACATCGCTCACGTATTGAGTGGTGTTAGTCCGCATTACAATTGAAGTGGACAACATGCATGGATGACTGGATATTACCTTGGGGTGCATCCATGAGATGATATGAGGATGAAGCATGAGATGGATATTTCGGAGAATCACCAATGAATCAGACTCCAGTCATAGTTGGCAGAAGCAGTGTTGAGTGACATAATATGGAGTGTGGAAGATCCACCTTACTAGGCGGCACATATGAGAAACTTGTACTCACATTGGTGAAAGCGACATGTGAGAGAGCACCTATTGTCATAGTCACAATAATCGGCATTTTTTTCAAAAATTCGTGTTTTAAACGCATATAATTCAGCTGCCGTATGTGACGGTCGTTTAATACTGTCCTGTCGTATTATACGCGTTATTCGCATTTTAAACGTGACTTCCGTTTTATTCGCGTTTTAAACGTTTTTTTTCCCGTTTTATTCGCTACTGTACGGTGGTATATATATATGTGCAAAGTATATACATATGTGTATATATATATATGTCCAAAGTATATACATATGTGTGTATATATATATATATATATATATATATATATATATATATATATATATATATATGTCCAAAGTATATACATACATACATTTATATATATATACATACACATATATATACATATATACATACATATATATGTATATATATACATATCTATATATATATGTATATCTATATATGTATATATGTAATATATATGTATACATATATATATATGTATATGTATATGTGTGTATATATATATGTCCAAAGTATATACATACATACATTTATATATATATACATACACATATATATACATATATACATACATATATATGTATATATATACATATCTATATATATATGTATATCTATATATGTATATATGTAATATATATGTATACATATATATATATATATGTATATATATGTGTGTGTGTGTGTGTATATATATATATGTGTGTGTATATATATATATGTATACATATATACATGTATACATATATACATGTATATATATGTATATATATACGTGCGTATATATATGTATATGTATACATGTATATATATACATATATATGCATACATATATATATATATATATATATATATACATATATATGTATATATGTATATATCTATACATATATACATACATACATACATATATATATATATATATATATGTATATATGTATATATCTATATATGTATATATATGGGCCCATCTTTATTGCCCGCGCGGGTAGCTACCCGCCCACCCTTCCGATCAATTTTTTTTAATTTTTTTTTTCGAAATTGTAGAGGACTATTTTGTCTAGCTCTCCAAAAAATTTGAGCCAAAAATAATATCATTTGCCCCTCCAAAATAAAAAAACCCGTCCTTATATATATCTGCTGTATATTTTGTACAGAGTTACTTTTTTGGCCAGCAGAGTTACTTTTTTGACACCATAGTTACTTTTTTTACAACAGAGTTATTTTCTTAGCTAGGAGAGTTACTTTTTTGGCTGCAGGGTAGCGAAAATCCATGCTACCCGCGCGGGCAATGAATGAACACCCTATATATATATATATATATATTGCCGACTTTTTGCCGACTTTTTCCCGAATAGTTGACAGTACTTTGACCGTACTTTTACCGTTTTTTATCTGAATTTCCCGCATAATTCCCGAATTCCGAATTTTTTAGCTCCACCGTACGTATCCCGAATACCGAATTTGTGACTATGCCTATTGTAGTAGTAGACTAATTATCTCTTCTTGGTGGTGTCTAGGTTAGATGAGCACCTCTGCCTTGATTATGACCGAGTTGGTTTGCCTTTTTGGTGTGGCTGTCTTCCTTAATGTGACCAAACCATTGGCGCCGAAGAATCCCCTTTTTGTAATAAAATTTGGAAATTCAAATTGAAATTACATTCTATTGTTATATACACATAAAAGCACATTTACAATCAATAATACTCATGAAATGACGATACAAAAAATATTGGTAAAAATCTAAGTTGTTGCATGTAGTATGAAGCAATCAATAAGTTGTGGCACGTATCCAGTTAATGTGGCAATGGGAGATTCGCTTGTATCTCGTGTATATAAGATGGGCAAGCCCGTTCCCTATATATAGAAGGGCAAAGCCTACAAACTAAAGCAAAACCCTAATGGGCCAAATCACACTTGGGCCTACATTATAAATAGACCTATTTAACTGTATACCAATACTCTATAACATAGCCTATAGATATTAACTACTGACCGTGATAGAAAAAGATTTCTATTAATGAAATTTGACCGTGTTACCAAAAATCAGCAGAAAAGGAGGGATTCTATATTGGCGAAAAATGAGTAATGTGTACGTCTATGTAGAGTAGTAGCTCGAGGTGTTATTATATGTAAAACACGGTTGAAATGATTTTCTTTATAAAATAAATATCATAAAATAAGCCATATTGCCAAAATTCAGCTAAAAGTCAGGGAAAACCCGTTTTGGTCATAACTCAGATTATTAGCATAGATTTAGGTATATCTAGGTGTTAGAATACATGAAACATGGTTGGTTTTCTAAGTTACTAACAAACTTTTAATAAATAAACTTTTGAAATTATACAGATAATGTGATAGAACTCCAATTTGTCATATCATTAGGTTTTGATCCGGGTAAGATTACATGTTATATACATGGCACATCTTTTCTTTTCACAAAAACCAGAAAAAGAATCAAAGATTACTGCAATATACCCAAATTTTGGGCTGAACTTAGATCTACATATTGTAGCTTGGTGTTCAGGATGACATAAGGAGGTTAGACAATGATCTATGACTATAACTTTTCCACATTCATGCTACCTAGACCTCTTTGTTGACCTTTATTGCCTCTTTTGTTGGAAATCTCCACCTAGCAACTGATATGCCGACGTTTTGTGTACTAAAATTAACGAAATGCCATCAAAATAGGCAACATTTTGTCAAATACGGCCTAGAGACGAGCCACCATTTCACGTGTTGCCTAGCGTCCATACTGAAAATTTTGAGAATTTAGTTAAAATTTTAAAACCTTGATTCCTAGACACCACTAATATAGATAACGGACACAATGATTTCTAAAGGTACAAAATACTGGCACAACATTGCACATAGAAACATGTAATTTGGTAGTGCTTATATAATATATGTATGTAGCATCATCCACTCCCCTTCATGCCAATGAGATCCATTTTCAAATGTTGAAGAAGAATGTAACAAGTTAGTGAATGTTGCAAGGGAATGTACATCCACTATATCTTCCATCTAAGCTTTCTCTGTTTTACATTGAAAACCACACACAACCCAGCTAAAAAAGAACCATGATACATGGACACAAGCTGCAAAAGATGGGAACATAGAAATACAAAAACATAGCGGGTAGTACTTAGACCTTCCGAGAAGGAATGAGTCACACCTATTTCAAAGTTTCACTTTCCCTTAGGTGTATCCCATAGCCAATTATGCATTAGAACCTCCAAAATGGAGCTACCGTTAAGAACATCAGAGGCTTCTCTCACTAGAGTGAGCACGAAGTGCAGCAATAGGGGAGGAAACGGCATCCACCTATGAAAAAAAACCCCATCACTAACCTAATAAAATGATGGGGCATCCAATTTCCTCTAGGGTCCCAGCTAGCCACCTCTAGGTCTCTCGGTCTTCCCTGTTTAGACATGAATCGAGAAGTATCCAGTACATATCCAACACTTTTACAAAAGAATACATTGAGCCTGTTTGAAAGTGTCTGATACGATATTGAGTATCTAAGAAGTTTCTGTGTCCATAAAGTATGCAGTATGAGGATTGCTTTGCAGTTTTCATGCTACATAGACACAAACACAATGCATACATACTGCACTATTTGCGTTAGACCTTACGTTTGTGTTTTCTTCAATTTTTTCCACATGATTTCAGTATTCCACCTTCTTTTGTTTATTCAAAAGAATCCAAAGTTTGTTGGCATGTCATATTGATTTACTCCCGACCCCATAAGTGAATTCTAGGATTTTTTTCTTTCAAATCTAGTCTATATGCAACAGATTGTAATTCTTACATTTGTGATATTGTTTTATAAAGAGAAAATATACATTAAGATGTCTTTTGTTCCTATACTGTTCCACATCGTCCTCAATTTTATATTCTTGTTCTCAACTTTCATTGCAAGTGAGTACTTTCAATAATTGATGATAATTTCAGGATATGATTACGAGATTCAAAGATAGGAATTCTGGGAAAGGAACTTGGAACTGGGCTGACTTTCCTACCAAAGTCGCTGTTCAATTAAATGATACCCATCCAACTCTTGCAATCCCCGAATTGATGCGGCTGTTAATGGACGAGGAAGGACTTGGGTGGGACGAAGCTTGGCAGTTGACAACGAGGTACTATGGATTGAAAATATTGTCAATCATTGATCTGTTCGTAAAAAATGTAAGAGAATGTTGCAGTTTATCATTCATGATGACATAAAATGATCTTTGCTTATCACTAAAGAACATAGGTGTTGTAGGAGGTAACGTGTTTCCTTTGGCCTTGGTATGTAGTGCCACCTATTGGGACTTAAACTAAAATTTACTATTTTTGATCTGTAGGTTTGTTTAGCCCTAATTATATGTAGGGGGAGTTATCTTGATATTTGGTGAATGAAAATTACTTCTTAACTTAGTTTATTTAAGTGTACAATAAGTAAAAAATTACTTCTTAATTTAGTTTATTTAAGTGTACAATAAATTTTATTTATATCAACTGATATAATCATAAGTACATGATATACAGCTAATTGATGGGGCCTTTTAATATTGAGGTTTTATTGCGCATAGAATATGTCAACAAAGGTTCCCAAAGCGCCAAAACCAAATAACATAGCTTAATATTAACTGGTTATTAGTAAACTTAAATTATAAAGTCCTCAGAAAAAAAAAATTCTTCTTTTATCCTTAGCCTGACTTCATTCAAGTTTACTAATTAAACTCTTTTACTGGTAGAAAGCATCCTAAGAAATGCTCAAAATCACGTGTCTTAAACTACTATAAACCCATTATAAGTAACCTTACCATATAAACCCCTACAGCAATATATGTACCTATTCTACATTTTCAACTTCCAAATTTTCTTTGAGAAATAACCTTTTTTAATTATCATGAGAAGTGAGAATTTAGTTAATTAAGTTTCTAAACCATAAGTCAATACTTCGTGAAGGCTTATGCCTAAACATCTGTCTAGGCATCCAAATGCACCAGGGGGGCTGTATCCTTGAACTAGCTTATTTAGGTCTTGTGTCTTTTTGTAGGCTCCGAACAGGGAAGATGAAGCAAATAAAAGTGCAGCCAGCTGGGGGGACATCCGTCCATGGCCTGCAACTTTGGCCGCCTGCAATGAGTAGAGGAAGGCTTAGCTAGGGCGTGCTGTCAAATGAAAAGTGAATTATACAGGGCACAGAAATTGTTCACGCCCTGTTTCTCGTCTTTATCCTAGACCATATCTAGATCCAATTAGTGCCCCAAACATGGCTGCCATTCAGGCCTTCCTGCTCGGTGTTAAGGCATCCCAGGCGATCCCACATTACTGCCTAAATGCTCACGGCACACACCATAACCATAGGCCACCATTAAGCTGGTGTTTCCCTTACATGGTACCCATACATCTGGGCACATACCTTGACAAGTATGAGTTGCACATATATTATGCTTGTGGAGATACATTGATAAGAAGACAATATCGTGTTAAATCAATGAATATGTGAGCGACACATTTGATAACTTCGGCATATGAAATGATATGAATGCCATGAAAATGGCAGATGCATTGCAAGCAGGAACCACAATGCCATGGTCAAACAAGGGCAGCAGGCAATTGAGAGGATACCTTGGAAAACAAGGAGTGTTTGGTGGATGATGCCTTCGGTGAAGCACAGCTCATTATTTTGATATTCAGAATGGAATAACTCAATTCATTCTCAAACTAGGTCCAATTCCTACGTTTGACCGGTCAAAAAGACTGTACATAGAAAAAAGTAATGGAATTAATCAAACCAGTCACAAACCTAACAACTTAAAGCAGGCAAATGAGCATAATAAACAGCTTCCAAGGAACAATTCAATAATATTGTTCATATTAACACATTTAAGTGATTATATCCCATTTGCTTATTGGAATAGGGTATCTGATTTGTATAAATACAGGTATTTCGTCATTACAACTGTCAGTTTGCTAGAAAATAATATTCTGGCATGAAAACTTGTCTTCCAGGACTGTTGCGTATACTAATCACACAGTACTCCCTGAAGCTTTGGAAAAATGGCCCCAGAGTATCATGAGAAACCTTCTCCCTCGTCACATGGAAATTATTGAAGAGATTGACAAACGGGTATTTTATTTTCTTACATTTTTCTGAATGAATGAACTTAAAAACTAATTATATGAGTTAATTACTATCACCTTATTTTGAATAGTTCATTGCGATGGTACTTTCAAATCGAGCTGACTTGAAGAGTAAAGTTTCTAGCATGTGTATTCTGGATAACTCCAATCCTCAAAAGCCCGTCGTGCGCATGGCTAATCTATGTGTAGTTTCATCACACAGTGTAAGAACTTATCATATTGCTCAATTTCCATTTGTTGGCAAAGTTTTACTGATTTCAAATTGTGCTGTTGTAAGAAAACGTGGGTAAAGCTGGACAAAGGAAATAACACTTTTGCAATGTTACATCTTATGAGTTTAATGGGTCTTATGACTCCGCCCATAGTTTTTGTTTGATATCAAAGGGCCACAATTGCTCAGTTTTCAAGTTGATTTATTTGAAATTCATTTCTATGGAGAGGTCATCTATCCCTAATCAGTTTTGTCAATATAATAGTTTTTCCTTTTCCAATTATACCATGGTAAAGAAATGTGGGCAGAGTTAACATGGTTTATGTTTAATCTAGTCTGCTAATATCCATATAAGTTCTTATGTGATATCATCCACAATTAATTAGTTATTAGTTTAATTTATCAGAACTAGTTAGTATAAAGAATCCATCCGCTTCTAAGCACTTTTATTGATAGAAAATTATTGGAGACGTTGAGATTACACTGCTAAGGGGCTCCCTTATATTCATAAATCTAATGCTATCACAAATATTAAAAATAAGTTAGTATTATTTATCTATTTAATTGCAGGTAAATGGTGTGGCTCAACTGCACAGTGACATTCTAAGATTGGAGCTATTTTCAGATTATGTAAGTTTGTGGCCTAAGAAATTTCAGAATAAGACCAATGGAATTACTCCTCGTCGTTGGCTACGGTTTTGTAACCCAGAATTGAGCAATGTGATTACCAAATGGTTAAAAGGTGATGCATGGATCACCGACCTTGATCTCCTTTCCCAACTTAGCAAGGTATCTGCAGTTCTCTGATTTTTTTTTTCTTCTGAATTTCCTGGCTTATTTTTTTTTGCACTCCTTATGAAATTGGTGTTCTAATTCTCCTGACAGTTGAGTGAGAATGATGAGTTACAAGCTGATTGGGCTTTGGCTAAGATGGTAAACAAACGTCGGCTAGCACATCATGTGCTGCAAGTTACTGGTATCCACATCAATCCGAATAGCCTTTTTGACATACAAGTGAAGCGCATTCATGAGTATAAGAGACAACTACTCAACATCCTAGGTGCAATTTACAGATACAAGAAACTAAAGGTATCTTTTCAGTTGATTGATTATTGGTTATTTAGAAGTCCATTGTTGTATTCAAAACTCTAAAGCATTGCCATCTGATAACTCCAAGTGTCAAGTGCGTCTATATCAGAAAGCAAACTGTCTTCTTCACACTGATGGCGATGAATTTGTTTGTTATATAGCGTGCTAAAGTTACTAAGAGATAGCCAAATAACTCTCTAGCTAGCCACCATTGTAGTAGACAGCTTTTAGATTGCCTAACCTTGCCAAAGCACACAAAATGGTTGATATACCTAGTTCTTTATTTATCAAAAGAATCATCTAACCTGTATTTTATCATATACACTCCCTCATTTCCAATCTTATAGCAAAATCATACAGTGTGTATTGACCCTTACAAACCTGACATCTAAATATCCTACTTGCGTGGTCATGACTCCCATAGGCCTCATCCCTACTTCCATTTCCGTACTCCCATTTCCAGCTCTCCGAGCTTACCATATTAACCTTTGTTTTGTTCGCAACCGTTTATTCTTGGTTGTTAAGATTTCTTTTTGATTTAAACTTTTTATAAGTGTTACTAGCAATGTGGGAGAAGGAGACGACCTGAAAGCTTGCGCTCTGTCTCACGTATCATATATATAAGAAGAATACATTACACATTTACAAATGGATCCCTGACCTTAAAATATATGACCATGTCATTTACGTACAAGTCCCTATACATTAACACTCCCCTCAAGCTGGAGCATACATGTCATATGTGCCCCCTTGGTACATAAAAAGCGAACCCGAAAACCATTCATGGACTTTGTGAATAGATCAACTAATTGGTCTTTAGACCTGACAGGTACAACTGAATCAATCCCTTCTGGATTTCTCTCTCAGAAAATGGTAATCAACCTCATTGTGTTTAGTTCTATCATGAAAAACTAGATTCTTAGCAGTATGGACAGCAGCTTGGTAATCACATTTCAGATCCATAGGAGCATCTTGGGAAAATCCAAGTTCCTCTAACAAATGTCGTATCCATGGCAACTCACATGTTGCTAAGGCCATAGCTCTATATTCAGACTCTTGACTCGATCTGGTTACAACTGTTTGCTTCTTGCTCCTCCATGATACTAGATTTTCTCCCACAAACACACAATAGCCAGAAATAGATCTTCTATCGATGCTACATCATGTCCAAGCAACATTAGAATACCCTTGTACTTTCAGGTGACCATGATTTTGATATAAGATTCCCCTTCCAGGGGATTTTTTCAAATACCTCAAGATGCGCATCGCAGCCTCTAAGTGACCTATGTCGCAAGGAAAACTATAACCGAAATCCTTTTTATCTGGCATTAACTTAGAACCACGTGCATCTAAATCGCCTTTTACTAAAATTAATGGCTTCTCCATAAACTGGCTCACAACACTAGTAGCAAATGCAATGTCAGGTCTAGTGACCGTCAAATAATTCAACTTTCCTATAAGCCGTCTATATCTCCAAGGATCATCAAGCAACTCCCCCTGCTCCATGGACAATTTGACTTTAGGGTCCATTGGAGTGTCACTGGGTCCAGTCCCAAGCATCTCTGTCTCTATGAGCAAGTCAAGGACATACTTCCGTTGTGAAATTACTATCCTAGATTTTGACTTGGCAACTTCAATTCCCAGAAAATATTCAAGATTTCCTAGGTCCTTTGTATGAAATTGTCCGTGCTAAAAGTATTCAATTGTGCAATGCCCTGACTGTCAGGGATGGCAATTGACGGATATCCACATCCGTTAACCAATATCCAAACCGCTCCGTTTAAAACTAAAAATCTGGACAACCGCACCACTTGCTGATGGTTGTTCGGGTGGTTCTCGAGTGGACAACCATGGATTTATGGATAATATCCATAACCAATATGTATTTAACTTTTACAGTTTCATCCCCGAGAAAGACGATTTTAGGCAAAACTCCAGATCTTTTTTTTTAACCAGTATGTACTGAACTTTTGCAGTCTTGTCCCCAAAGAAGATTATTTTATGTAAAACTCCAGATCCTTTTTTTTAACCAATACATACTAAACTTTTACAGTTTCGTACCTAGAAAAGATGATTTATGGATATATTTTTTTGCAGTTTTTGGACGACACACTTTTTATATTCATTTCTGGACAACAAGCTGCTGGACAACACAACAATAATATTGCTGTAAACTGAAAAAAAATAGAATTCAACTAGATTTTTTTATGTATTTCTGGACAAAACACCACACACCAGCCACCATATCCAACCAACATCACACAGTATATAATCCGAATGCCCAACATCAGCCAAATACCATGGTTTTTATCTACAATGACACATTTTCCTTTTATCCATACAAGACGACAGTTAAAAGAAAGTTGAGATCAATAATAGATCGTTGAGTCCCTCTTGCAACAGCGAAGTCTTTACTAACAGCAACATCGAAGTCTTTAGCAACAGCAACAACAACAACAACAACAACGGTCCCTCCTGCAACTGCAACAGCAGCAGCAACAATCCCTCCTGCAACAGCGAAGTCTTTAGCAACAACAACATCGAAGTCTTTACCGTCCCCTCAAGCAGCAGCAACATCTAAACCATCCATCCTGCAGCAGTATAACCATCCAAACTTTGAAAGGAAAACATGAATAGAAATACAGAATAATATTCTAGAAATGCATATATGTGGTGGAGTTAATAAAGTTGCAAAAACCCAGCATAACTCTGGATTGTAACAAGACTCATTTGGATAATACAAGTTAAAGCTTACAAGCAAAGGTTAGAAGATAATCCAGTAAAAGCATCATGTACTAGAACAAGTTTTCTCTTAGAAACCGAGGAAGTAGTAGTACCACGTTTCAAGAAATCATAGCATATTGTTTCACGAACCAACGAACTAGCGTCATCTTGTCTGACATGAAGATAGAGTCCCTGGAAATTAGATCGTTATCAGCCTATTTAATTGACACTTGAAAGAATCAATGTACTTGTTTCACATAATAACGGTATCAACCTTCAACTTCCGCATCTGCGTCTTCGAGTACAGTAACATAGTTACTTGATTCAGATGCTTCATCTACAATGTAATATATTTGTTACTTTAAAGAAGAAACAATAACCAAAAAATATACAAGCCAATGAATTCAAATGATACCTTGTTTTTTACTATCCTTTAACCAACTTTGGGTACACATCAATGCTTCTATCATAATATGATGCAATCTACTACGATGTGGATCTATGATCCTCTCAGCTGTACTGAACGCAGACTCTGAAGCCACCGTAGAAATAGGAATAGCTAGCAAGTCTTTACTGATTAATTTAAGTGTAGGATAAGAATCACCATTCAGCTTCCACCATAATAAGACATCCAGATCAAGAGTCCGTGGAAGTGTCTCAACCTCCAAGTATTTGTCCAGTTCAGTTTTGTGATTGTTAGAATTCCTTTTTTGTCTCTTTAAATAGGCATCAAACCTCTTATCGTCGTCTTCATCATCATCATCAAAGAATTCTTGTGAGGAAACTAAAGGGCTAGACAAGACATTTGATTCCTCATTGACAACATGTGTTTGTGCCTTAGACTTGTATTCAATAAGCAACTCTGAACAAACATCACGGATCTCTTTTATATAACCTGCAGATTCATTTCCATATATGATCTTGAAATAAAATTCAACCACCTTCATTTTATACCTCGGATCAAACACAGCAGCCACTCCCATAGAAACATAGATGTCATTCCAATACTTTAAAATCTTTTCCATCATGCTATCAGCCATATTTGCAATGATTGGATTTGAAGATTTCTTCCATTTGCTCACAGCCACTCTAATTTTGCATATGTTACGAAAACCTAGACTACAAGTTGGATATTGTGTCCCAGAAAATAAATCAGTCGCTTTGTAGAAAAGTTTCAACTTATCACATACTTCACCACAGAATTGCCAATCAGATTCACTCGGCAACATCTTATAAGTTCTATCTTGTTGGCGTAATACATAGAAAACATCATTATAAATCAAAGCAGTTCGAAGCATTAAATAGGTGGAATTCCATCTCGTTTGGCAGTCAAGGGATAGCTTCTTAAGAATAGGTATCTTTAACTGCTTTGCAGTATCCTCAAACCTCTCAACTCGTTTTGCAGTTGCAGTCCAATGAGACACGCTGTCCCGAACCTTTTCAATTGCATCCTTAAGCACAACCAATCCATCTTTCACAACAAGGTTAAGTATGTGAGCAAGACATCTCATGTGAAGAAATTTACCCGATAAAATCATGGAATCTGAGTGCATCTTGTCCTTCACCAAGTCAATCATCAATTCATTTGTTCAGCAATTATCAACAGTAATACATGAAAGTCTGGTGTCGATTTTACACTCAACCAATGAATTCATCAAGACTTCACAAAGAACTTCAGCAGTATGAGGACAGGGAACGTAAACAAACCCCAAAATATGACTTCTCAATGACCAAGAGGAATCAGCAAAGTGTGTAGTAATAGCCATGTAACCCCTCATTTGGTGATCTGCGGTCCACATGTCAGTTGTAATAGCAATCCTAGATTCACAGTTTCGCAAAGAACTTATCATCTTTCTCTTCTCATCACCATAAATCAGCAAAATGTCTTTCTTAATGGTATTTCTAGTTGGACATTTAAACTTAGGTTGGAGTACGTTGAGCAACTGCCTAAATCCAACATGTTCTACCATATTCAAGGGATATTCATGTAGAACTATCATATCAACGACTGCCTTTCTACCATCTTCTTGTTTGAATGGAACTTCCACTGCCTCTCTAGAGGAGATTCCTCTTCTAGAACAGCCAACATTCAACACCGGACATCTTTTACTTATATGATCACGTAAAGTTGATGTCCCATTCTTAGGATTTCCTCCTAATAATTTGTGGCAGTGTATACACTCTGCCTTCCGTTTCCCATCAACCTTCACCTTGACAAAGTGGTCCCATGCATCGCTCCTACACCTGGGTCCATTCCTAGATGTTGAAGTGAGAGCAATGTCTTCATCTAGCATGGATTCTATTTCAATTGGGTTTGAACGGGTGTTAAGTGACATAGATTCTTCAGACTGAGTATCCATATCTAGAAATTAATAAATAAGATAAATAAATACAGGGTTCGTACTAGATATATGTCAAAACAACTTGTAGAAGATATCAATGTCTACATACAGACATTGCTGAAATACTGAAACAAAGAAAGGGAGATCGTAATCAGTATTGCTGAAATACTGAAATAAGACTGAGGAACAATTATGCTCCTCGATCTTTTATGGTTCCGCGTTGGCATTCTAGCTGTGGTGGAGGTTTCATTTATATGATATTATATCTTCTGTTCAGAGTTCAACCCATAGCAATTCGTAGTTGCTTTAAACCGAATGGTCTGAATGATTCATAACCACTCTTCTTAATGAGTGTTAGATTGATTTACCAAACAGAAGAAAAAAAAGACCGAGTCCAGATTTATTTATCCAAGTCTATCTACTAACCCAGTCTAAGAATTTATAATCTGGATCTTGAAGCAAACATGGGCCACGCGTTTTATAACTCCTCTCACCCCCATTCTCCTGTCGTTCTCCGGGAGGGCCCCCCGCCTTTAATACCGAGGGGTAGAAAACAGATTGTGCACCGTCCACTCAGACGACTACCCTTTTTATCCTGTAGCAAAGCACAGACTGACGTTGCTTGGCAAGCGCGGGGCTTCCACTCGCCACCAAACCAGACGACTCCGACGTGATTCTCAAGTCGACGACAGTAATGGCCACGCGCCTATGAATTGACGGGGAAAGAAACCAGCCAGGCATGCAGCTGGTAATAATAATACCAAGCGAAAGTCTCCTCCGGTGAGGTATGCGGGTTACCAAGGAGGAGGATCGTCACGACGGAAAACAAAATAGAGATGCACATCTATCCTGAACAGGCTAAAACAGAAAGGGGAAAGCTTACTCGATTTGTGGTGACGAACTGACGAAGGCTGTCTTCAGCTTGCGCGATTTGTGGTGGTGTCTCGGGGCGAGATTCCAGCTTGCTCGGATGTATGACGACCCCAATCCATCACGGATACATGAAGTTGACGACGGCGGGACTGTGGGAGGACGCTAGTCCATCAGAAGATGCGGTTGCGTGACGATGCCGGTACATCAACGCCTCATTGGAAGCACGAAGTCGACGCCGGGGTAGCAGATCTCCTCGGCGGAGGCATGGAATCGATGTATTGGAAGGCTGGACGGAGAACGCGACGATTAGGGTTTTCGTCGTGGCATCGCGTAGCGGCGGATGGGCGGAGAGCCTAAGAGAGGGAGGGGGGATTTGGTGAATCGGTGGAATGGGGACGGTTAGGTCACCGAAGGGTTTTATTGGATACGGTCCCAACCTGGTCTCCAGTCATCCGCTAAGCGACGGATAACCTATAAATAGCGGTTCGGTCCGGTTTAAGTGGATCGAATATGGTTAAAATGGTTTTTTTTGCCATTCCTACTGACTGTCATCACCAGTAACCACAATGTCGTCAACATATACCACAAGAAATATACATCCCAAACTCTATCTCCTGTAGAAAACAAAATGATCCATAGTACATCTTTGGAGCCAAAACTCAATAAGACAATTGCTGAGTCTACCGCACCAAGCACGAGGTGGTTGTTTCAGACCATACAAAGACTTGTGCAGACAACACACTAGATCACAATCCCCCTGAGCAACAAACCCTGGTGGTTGCTCTATATAAATTTCCTCATCCAAGTCACCGTGTAAGAATGAATTCTTAATATCAAGCTGATGTAGAATCCATGAATGTATGGCAATAAGAGACAAGAAGATACGAACAAATGGCATCGTTGTAACAGGAGAGAAGGTTTCTAAATAATCCTCACCGTAAACATGAGTGTATCCCTTGGCTACTAACCGTGCCTTAAGCCGATCAACTAATCCATGCACACCAACTTTAACAGTGAAAACCCAACAACATTCTACCACATACTTACTCGATGGGCGTTGAACAAGAGACCATGTATGGTTCTGGACTAGTGCTGCCATCTCTTCTTCCATTGCATGACGCCAACTTGGGTGATCCAAGGCAACTGTAGGAGGAGAGGGTATGGAGACAAAGGACATGGAGGATAAAAATGCATGAAATGAGGGTGATACATTGCTATATGAAACAAAATTAGAAATGGGATGAAGAGTGCAAGACCGAGTGCCTTTCCTCAAAGCAATAGGATGGTTATCAATACTTGTATTTACTTGACTTTCAGACAAGGGAGCAACTGGAGGAGCTGAACTGGCAGGAGTCTCTGTAACACCTGTACCTATACTTGGACGACGAGTATACACTTGCTTGATAGGAGGTCTAGTAGAAATGGGTGGTACACTATCATCAAGACCATCATTACCCGGACAAGTGGGAATAGACTCAACAACAATTGGAAGAGGCAAGAGCTCTTCCACAACTACTGGTGTCATTGATGAACTGTCGTCAAAGAATGATGTATCTTCAAAAAAGGTGACATCGACTAAGACAAAAAAACGACGTATGTTAGGACTATAGCACTTGTACCCCTTTTGAACTCGAGAATAACCTAATAAAACACACTTGGTCGATATTGGACTCAATTTGTCCTTGCCAGGACCTATGCAATGAACAAAACAGACACATCCAAACACCTTTGGTGGGATATGGTACAATGGCTTTATAGGATGAAGAATTTGAATAGGTATACAATTTTGGATTACAGATGATAGTATACGATTTATGAGGTAAGTGGCAGTCAGAACTGCATCAGCCCGAAATTCTCTTGGGACATGCATGTGAAGAAGGGTACGTGCGGTCTTCGCAATGTATCAAATCTTTCTTTCAGCCACTCCTTTCTGTTGTAGTTTGTGTGGGCAAGATGATTGGTGGATGATGCCATGGATGGAGGTGAAATGGGTGAAATCATGGCTGAAGTATTCTCTGGCATTATTAGAACGGAGAGTGCATACTTTCTTCTTAAATTTGGATTTCCACTTTCGCACAAAAAGATTCAAAGATTGATAGAAGTTCAAATCTTTCTTTCATCAAATATAACCATGTAGCACGTGATTAATCATCTACAAAGATAACAAAATACTTATAACCAAGCTTAGAGGTTACACGACTCAGACCCCATACATTTGAGTGAACTAACTCAAACAAAGACTCTGCTCTTTGACTCTCTTTAGACCTGACAATAGACCTTGTATGCTTCCCTAACTGACACGACTCACACTGCAACCTGTCTAGGTGGGACAGACTTGGGACCAAAACTTTGAGCTTATCTAATGATGCATGATCAAGGCAACTGTGTACCATAAATGGGGAAGCTGCAATACAAGTTGTGGGAGACCTACTCAAGTAGTAAAGTCCAGCCAGTTCATATCCTTCACCAATTGTCTTCCTCACCTTCAAGTCCAGTATAACACAAGTATCAGGTAAGAAAGTGACTGAGCTTGAAGACCACGGGTTAATTTGCTGATAGATAATAAATTAAAAGGGAATTGTGGGATGAACAAGGTGGAAGGAAGGGACATATGTGGAGTCGGTAACACTACCCCAGTTTCCATGACAGATACAATAGAACCATCTGCAAGGGTAACACCGGGTAGGTCAGGCTTACTAGTATAGGCGGTAAACATCTTAGGTTCCCTCATGATATGATCAGTTGCACCTGAATCAAGAACCCAATCTGACTTGGACATTGATTCCTTGGAAGCCTGAGAGATACATATTGAAGGGCTGACCCTTTGTGCAACAGAGACAACTGAAGACGTGGCTTGATGTGGAACTCAGAGACGCATCAAATGAACATATTCTTCTTGAGACAATGAACAAGATATGAAGCCTCCTCTTGAGTATTCCTCTTATCATCCATGTTGACTAGCATATATTAAATCAACACAATAGGGACTTGATTTCAGACCAAATCAATTGTAAAGGACCTTGAAATAAGACTTAGCAACTTGAAATTAGACTTTGCAGACTTAATTTCAGACTTTGTACACTTGAATCAGACTTGGTAGCAACACTATTTTAGTTTGGATGCCCTTGTAGGAAGGAAGAACTTTGTAATAAAATATACTTCTTCAAATGCCCCAAAAGATCCTTCCAGAGAACCCAAAATCAGGCTTTGTAATAAGGCTGCACTGTGCAACTACAGTAACAGCGAGATATAGATTGGAGGAGGAGGACTGCTCCCTCCTCGACACTCCTATGCCCTTGACCTTCTGAGGTAAGGTAGCAGACGTAGGGGCGCCCTTCACGGACCAAACCTTGAAGGAGAAAAGGTTCCCTCTCGTCGTCAGGAAGCGTTTGAAGGAGGGAGACGAAACAACACCTTGTTGGACTTAGAGGAACTCGAGGAGAAAGATTACCTTATTGATTGTATATGCTCCCACACCCCCCTAGGAGACCACTATGGTCTAGGGGAACAAGGGATGATAAATGGCAATGGCCGATCACTCTCCAAAAAGAGGCACGAGAGCCTTCAATGTTTCCGCTTCTACAATATTCACTGTAGCAGTGTGAAAACTGAAAGGAAAGTGAGGGAGGAAGACTGTCTCCCGTGCAACTCTCTCTCTTGTAGAAGAGTTTGACAGCTGTCCTGAACCCTAAGTCTCTGATACCACGCTAGTAGCAATGTGGGAGAAGGAGACGACCTGAAAGCTTACGGTCTGTCTCATGTATCATATATATAAGAAGAATACATTACCCATTTACATATAGATCCCTGACCTTAACATATGTGACCTTGTCATTTACATACAAGTCCCTATACGTTAACAATAAGGCTAGTCAAGTATAGGCGATAAGTTGTCCTATCAAATTTCTTCCCCTATGCTGGTTCCTTTGTTGTATGATAACACATGATGGTCTCATATTAGCTTTTCCCTTTTTATTCATCAACAAGAATAAACTTTTGAAGATGCTTAGGCTTTGTTCACGAAATGTTGTTTATTGAGAGTCTTGGTATATTTCCTTATAGTGCTTGTGTATAACTCTAGATCTTATGTTCTTTATACCCTCACTCTATGTCAAGGCCATCAGGACCATACCATTGAGCGAATCGGGCTACAACTTGCATTAATGTTGATTTTTTTTTGGATAACATGGGAAACACCCTCGAGGAGGAGCCACTTCGGTGATCCACCATGATAGTGTAAACCCCCCCTCCCTAACTACCCGCACACTGGGGATTTAAATCACACAGTGGGCCAACTTGCGTGATAGGATAAATTCATTTTTGAGGCACACAACTTGGATTTTGAATCCGGGTCCCTTCATTGGGGAACCCATATCTTTACCACCCAAGATACTACCTTGCTGGCGATTATATTTGTACTTGCTATAATATGGATGACTAGGAAAAATAAGATAAAACTGACAATTCTCTGTAATATATATTTAAACCACAACTATTTTAGAATATTAAATATCTATGTTAGGACTTACACAACTAGAGATGTATTTAATAGCAAAACTTATAGAAGTTATTTATTCAAAAGTAGCTTCCTCAATCAAATATTACAATTTCACCATTTCATGACTGTAATTAGTAATGAGCATATCCAACAAAATACGAGCAACATGCCACATCGATCAAATGGAATTTTGTTTTGTTTGGAAGAAGACAAGCTCGCTTGTGAAAACCATGATTGGTTCTTAGTGTGGTCGATCATTTCACCTAGTTTGAAGGAAGATATGTCTAGGAGGTGACTCAAATCGGTTTTCAATTGGTTCTCAGCTCAAATGATTGGACTTTCTTTCCATAACAACCATGCTCTATATATGATGCATAGGTTTCAAGCAGTAACACTAATTCTGTAATACTAAGCATATCCCGTGCAATGCACAAGTTGAGAATATTGGATTCATTGAAGACCAGTGAATTAAAAAGCGGGTGAAGCGGCCGCTTAAGCGGGCAAGCACATGTCCCGTAGTAATATCAGCTGAAGCAGGCTTTGAAGCGTTTTGGTGTGAAGCGGGCGCTTTTGCCGCTTCAGGCCGCTTTTTCAGCCCTGCTTAAGCGGCCGCTTCAGGGCGCTTCATAGTAAGTATTGTTGGAGTGACCCAATCACATGCAAAGTCTATAGAAAAATGAAAGCACTACTTTTGGGAGATGTGATGGTCCAGCTGTTGTATTTCAAAAGGTGTTAAGCAACTTTAGTAATTAGCATTTACTCTTTACTTCGTTACTGCTGTTTGTACACCATATACAGCTAGACTAGTACTTTGTACTCTCAAGTTTGTATATGATATTACTATGTATGTTTAATGTTGTTTATTACTGTTGATACGGAAATAGTCTGACATTCTGTATGCTTGTACAAAACCTTTGCACAACCATCTGTAAACTGTATCAAAATGATGTTGTAGAATATTGTTATATTGTCAATTATGTACTTATTGTGCTTTACGATTTACTATGTATGATATTGGCATGTATGCTTAATCTTGTTTATTATCACTAACAGATTAATAGCCAGCCATTCTGTATACTTGTACAAAAACTTTGCACAACCATCTGTAGACTATAAGAAAATAAGGTAGTAAAATTTGTTATATCGTCTATTATGTACCAAGTCTAGTAGTTTATTACTCTTTAGGATTTACTGAGTAATATCTAATTATCTTGATTCTACTATATTGTCATGTATTTCTCTTTATTACCGTTTAAACGTGCATCTATTTATATTATGTTTAAGACTACCTTACGTAGTCAACAATATTTGTACAAAGTACTAGTATCTAACTACTAGTACCTACTAATTTTTTTTTACTAAATGGCAATTTCTAAGCCCAGCTATTGAAACAATATAAAGTTCATAGGACTAACATGATACTTGATTGTTGAGTGCCGACTATGGGTTTTTATGATGTTTGAGTGTTTCTAGCTTGTAACAATTTACTTTTGTTATTAGGACAATTTTTAATTTGTAAAAGTCATTCTGATGCAATCATGGAACATGACTTCGACTTCGAGCCGACTTCGACAGGTGTGGACATGGACGTTTGTGGAAATGTCGATGATTTTACAATGAAACTTCGATGCAACTTCGACAAAAATAAGCCAAAGATAGTCATTTTGTGATGAAAATCAACATATTTCATCAAATCTAACTAAAAAACACAATATATGTTTACATATAGCCATCCATATAGGTTTACATATGTAGATAAATATACGAGTACATACAATCGTCTCCGAACTACATAGTTCTTCCATATATAAAGTTTGCGACACTAAACAAACTACATAAAAATGGTGTAAATCTATGGTAGATTTAGCAGAGAGGGGGTCGGTCTGTTACTATTAGCTTAGAATAGTAAAAATAACATCAAAATCATCTTACCTCAAGCTCCAACACGTTTTCCCCCACACAACAAACTCCACAAAACACCAGAAGAATGTCGCCAACTTCAACAGATGTCGAGGACATTGTGGAATTTTTGAATGGACTTGGGTCAACTTCGTCGACATATGGGGAAATGTCGACAACTTTGACGAAATGTTGAGGATATTGTGGAATAAGGATGTTTACGTGGATTCGACGTCGCCAGCTGTCGACATAGACATTGTCGGCAAAATTTCGCCCCATGTCAAGGACATTTAGTACCATGGATGCAATGAAATATCATTCAGATGCTTGATTTTTGAGTACTATTTCTTTATCTTAGCAGTATGGCAGTCACTACATTTTTCGACATTTTTTAAAACAATGCAAATCGCTTTTTCAAAAAGCGCCCGCTTTAGTCCGCTCTAAAACCTGCTTTTCGCTTCTCTCTTCAAAGGGGTCAATCCGCACGCTTCTTGCTTCGCGCTTTCCAAAACCTAGTTGAAGGCTATAACTTGGTATTGCATCAACTTATCTAGCTGAAGAGAAAAAAAGAGATTAGATTAGAGTTAATAGGAAATTACGTTGTAGGGTAGGCTGGAAGGAAAGTATATGTACTTGTTTTGACTAATTCTGTACTTGACACACTGTTACTTAAGGAAGAAGAATAAAACCACTAAGCAGGAAAGCAAGGAATAAAGTAATAATAACCGCCTCCCGATGTCATTAACGTGACCGTGCGGATCCTTCCCAATGTCACGTTAAAGCGATCACATAATCATCTCTTTCCGACAACCAAATCTCCATCTCTTTCAACTTTTGTTGCACCACACTCCACTCCATAGCAATTACAGAAAGACAGAGCGAGTGTAGAGACTGGTAGGATTCAATTCCCACTGTGACGGTACATACAACCTTATTAGAATACACAAGGCCCATTTAGTAATTAAAAAGATTAAAGGTAAAATACGCATGCAACCCTTCTCACTACATAAGACAAAGGCCTATCTGTATTTCATATAGTCTTATTAAAATACACAAGTACCAATTTGTAATTCAAAAAGACTAAAGACTTTTTTTTGCATCCAAACTCTTTTATTGCACATATTCCTTATGAGAAGAAAAGACTAATTTGTAAGTAAAAATATAAAAAATTACATATAATACCTCCCGACTTTTTTCTATATATAATATAAATAAGAATACAAGGACCACTTTGTAATTAAGAGAAATAGGAAACAAATCGTAGAGAAAACCCTTCATAGGCTTTCCTATATAGTATAGATTCTAAATTTCAAATGGTAGAGAGAAGATATGGTATCGATATTCAGGTAGAGTTAGATATTGTCTTTAATTATATTATTGGCATCTCCTTTTCATAATTTTAAAAAATTATTGACTTTCTTTTTTTCTCTTTCACATTAATTACCAAAGGAAGATATTTTTACCAAATAATTTTTATTAACTGAAGGTTTTCAAGGAGTTAAGCGTGCTACTACTCCTGTTTGCCTTGTCTTATGTAGATGTTTATTAATGTGGTCATTATTCTTGCTTCTCGTACTGCAAGGAGAAACTATGCGTGAGTTGGGCATCCCAAGGAAGGCTTATGAGTGAACATATGAAAAGGAGTAATACAACCCTAATGAGTAATATCTATTTGCGGAATTAGTTGAGAGAAAATGATATATATTTCATTCTCAATTGATAAGGTGTCTCATAAAAGAGGCGTTCTAAGTCTATAATTAGATGTTAAGTGGCTAACCAAATTGAGAGCTGTCAATGTAGGACTAAACCACATTGCATGTAGCCAAATACAAAAGAAATACTTTGTTGATGAATTTGTGAAAGGGTGGGGTTAAGAGGTATATGTAGACCATAACACATATGGTGATGTCCCATATCCAAAGTATGAGGGTGAAGAAGTGCCTACTGACGAAGTACTAGCTTGACAAAAAGATTATAACTCACCGAGAACCACACCAAATTGTTAAGTCATTAAATCAATCGTATACCCTAAGGAAAGCATGCTATTCTATGGGTGGTACAACTTTGAGTTTGGGTCAATATTGATGTCAAGGAGAATGTCTAACATTGTGATTCTAATACTGAAATAATGTGAAACACTGCACAGTTAAAGAAATGTAAGCATTGAAAATGTGCTCATAAAATCCAAGGAAGAAATTTAGGAGTTACGATGATAATAAATGTATGTCATCATCATCATCTAAGCCTTAGTCCCAACCATGGAACAGGACTTCGACTTCGAGTTGACTTCGACAGGTGTGGAAGTGGAAGTTTGTGGAAACATCGAGGAAACTTCGAGGATTTCTACAACCAAACTTCGACACATTTTTGACAAAAAATAAGCTCAAAATAGTGATTTCATGATGAAAATTTACATATTTCATCAAGTCTATCTTAAAAACCAAATATATGTCTATATATAGCCATCCATACATGTTTACATATAAACAAAAACACAGTCACGTGCAAATGTAAAAGACATCGCCTTAGTGTCAACTTTGACAGGCAAGGAAGTGGAAATTTAGGAGTTACGATGATAATAAATGTATGTCATCATCATCATCTAAGCCTTAGTCCCAACCATGGAACAGGACTTCGACTTCGAGTTGATTTCGACAGGTGTGGAAGTGGAAGTTTGTGGAAACATCGAGGAAACTTCAAGGATTTCTACAACCAAACTTCGACACATTTTTGACAAAAAACAAGCTCAAAATAGTGATTTCATGATGAAAATTTACAGATTTCATCAAGTCTATCTTAAAAACCAAATATATGTCTATATATAGCCATCCATACATGTTTACATATAAACAAAAACACAGTCACGTGCAAATGTAAAAGACATCGCCTTAGTGTCAACTTTGACAGGCAAGGAAGTGGAAGTTTGTGGAACATGTAAGGAAACTTTGAGGAAGTTTTGGACTAACACTTCGATGCAAAATAAGCTAAAAGATAGTGAGATTGTGAGGGAATTTGGCATAAAACATCAAATTTTAGTAAAGACATACTCCGTCTATAATCTTCTATGTGAAATGTTTAGAACTTAGATTTGTTCTATAAATGTGTTTTGTATCTACAGAAATCCCAATTGGATCACATTCTAGAATTAGAAAACATGAGCTTATTTTCAAATACATCAATTTGTCAAGAGGGGAAAAAGTAACAGAGGTGAAATTTTATTAGGTCTACAACAAATTTTGCAAAACTTATGGAAATCTAGTAGAGGAATAAACTTATCATTGATCTTTAGTTAGAAACAAAGGAAATAGTCATCTCAATGTGAAGAATGGTTTCCTACAAGTTTTTTATGCCTTCACTATGTGTGTAATAATAATAACTACAGAGATCATCGAGAGGATGGGAGGCTTTGAGCTAGCTAAGTCAATTTTGTCACCAAGTAGGCTGAATTCATTGACACATGTCAACAAGTAGGCAACATCGATGTCGAGGAAGTTTACTAGGTTTCGACATCGACAGGCGTAGACATATGTAACATCGAGGATATATCACCAGATGTTGAGGATGTTTAGAACCATGGTCTCAACTATGTTGGGGTTGGCTACATGAATCCTTCATTTCCATTCAACTATATCATGGGTCATATTCTGGTCGAGATGTAGAGATTCAAAATCTCTCTTTTTAAGCTTTTCCCATGTTAATTTAGACCTTCCTCTTCTATTTATTGTGCTTGACTCAATAGCATTGCTTCGTACATGTACATTAGTCGGTTTGCGTTGCACATGTCCATGCCATCTGAGTCGGTCCTCGCGCAACTTGTCCTCAATGCTCGCCACCCCCACTTATTCTTGATATAGTCATTTCTCAAGCGATCTTTTCTTGTCTTCCCATACATCCATCTCAGCATACACATTTCAGCCACGTTCATCTTGTTGAGGCCTTGTTTCTTCACCGCCCAACATTCACTCCCATAGAGCATGACTGACCGTATAGTTGTTCTATAAAACTTGCTTTTTAATTTTTAATAAATGTATGTGAAAGATAAAATTCTAACGGGAAAAGAAATTGGAGAATTTCCAATCTGAGTTGATCTTGGAAAACTACATGTTCATCTTTGAATACTAGATATGTCAAGCCAATAAGCACAAGAACAAATAATCAAGTGGAAGAAGATATAAAACTTGGTAGATGAATCTAGCCTTGTTGCGGGCATGATGGCTTTCCCATCCATTTTTAGAATCATGGATGGGTGGATCATGGAGCGGATCCTTAAGGGAACATAGTAATAGTAGCAGCAGGGGATGTGGCATCGGTAACTTTTGCTTTTGTGCATTTCGGTGGCTGCAATGGCTACCATACCTTGCAAAAATGACGGTGCTTTTTGTTTTTGTGGGCAATATGGATGAAGGTCAGCAATGACGGTGACACCTGGGGGGGGGGGGTGTTGATGCTAGCTGGAGGCTCCCGAGGCTGCATCATTTTCTATTGCTGCTCTAAGGGCTGCCTGGTAGCTGATGTTCCTGGGGGTGGTGACTCTGCTACTCTCTGCTATTGAATTGGACGGCCTGGCCAGTTACTTATGGCAATGTGAGGATGACGACGGGTGTTTTTTTACGGAGGCAGATCATTGTACCAAATCCTAAAGATGGTTAGGGTTTAGGCTCTAGTACCAATCAATGTAAGCCCATGATTAGGGTAATTATTGCAAATGTAAAATTGGAATTAACAAATATTCCTAATCTCAATCATCATAAGAGGGTGTACAACATATATAGGAATACAAAACAAGATGATGTGAGTTGTAGCCAATGTGGGTAAAACCATTGACTTAATGAAAGGCCACTAATAATAACTCAAAATATAAAATAATAAAATGAGTTTTTTTTCTTCTAAAAGCTAATAACCATCTGTACGGCTTGCGTCTGTGTACATTCATACTCAGATGCGAAGTCTGTCATGCATCAATATCATTATGCTTGTTCATGTTCTTGCTCGCTAAACCATTGAATAAGGGTGGTTTCTATACTTGCAAATCCATGCACCTGCTGAACCCTTGATATGAACACGTTTGAAACTAATTTGCCTCCAAAATTTGGATGAGGACTAAGGGACACTACTATACAACTTTGAACATTCCCTTTATAATGTTTGTACGTGCACTTTTGTATGTCCCCCCAAGTGGAACCTATAGGTCTATTTTGCTCAATGACTTTAAAGTGTATGCTAATTTCTTATTGTGAGGATATCTAATCAACTTTTCTTTCTAGGAAATGAGTCCAGAGGAGAGGAAAAAAACTGTACCGCGCACTGTCATGATTGGAGGGAAAGCATTCGCAACATACACAAACGCAAAGAGAATAGTCAAGCTGGTTATTGATGTTGGTAGTGTTGTCAACAATGACACTGAGATCAACGAGTACTTAAAGGTGCATGGTTACTACTTGTCATATATGTATGAATGTTACACAATTAAGCTCAGCTTTATGCTTACTATTTCTTTGCTGATTCTGAAGTAATGTTATTGCAATTTTCCTATTATTTGGGAGTATAATTTGACATTTCCAGTCACCTTAACACACATACACATACACTGAAGCCAATTATTCTGCTCCATTTATATACACAAACTTAGTTATATTCTACGGAATTAATGCAACAAATATCTTGTTGATCACTCTTATAGACAAAGTCATATTAGAACAGGTACAGCTGTCTCGAACTCTTTCTAGAAAGAATGAGATCCAAATGAATAGATGTTTAAGGGTTTTTAACACAAGAAATCTGTTTACTTAATATCATAGACAATGGTCAAGTTTTTGTATGTACTGTACAATACCGGTGGTATACACCCTGATACTTTTTTGTCCTGAACATTTCAAAAGTTACAGACATATATGTAAAACATAAGTACCACAAATCTGTCCTTACTGCAATTTTAGTGCGCAAATGCCCAAAATGGTCCCCTTTTTTTTCTTCTTTCCACCTCTCCTCTTCCCTTCAGCAGCACCACAACTGCAGCCAACTACCATGTCTGCCATGCGGCTTTAATAGCACTGGTTGGTTGGTGATGGTGGCCGATACTGCTCTATGTGCTGCTTGAGAAAGGAAGAGCAGAAAGTATAAAAAGGGATTTGTGACACTTATTGCTTAATATTCCCGCCCGGCACGAGTTTGTGATACTTTCTGGAAGTCTAGGTAATAGTTTGAAATGGAAGAATAGCTCTTTCTAAGGTGTATGCTGTGGGTACATATGGTCATTGAACTGTATCTAACAATGGTGTTGAGGCTAGATGCTATGCGGCAGTCAGCTCTCTTGTTCGTATGTAGTTTATTACTTTTTACTATAACAGTTATGAGCATAACACACTATTTCATGGCGCTTTTACTTTATTTATTCAATTTATATGACAATTGTCCTCTGACTATAGTATATTTGCAGGTTGTTTTTATTCCAAACTACAATGTTTCAGTTGCTGAGATTCTCATTCCAGGCAGTGAGCTTTCTCAGCATATCAGCACTGCTGGCATGGAGGCTAGTGGTACAAGTAACATGAAATTTGCACTTAATGGATGCTTAATTATTGGAACTCTGGATGGTGCAAATGTTGAAATCAGAGAAGAGATAGGTGCAGAAAACTTTTTCCTATTTGGTGCCAAAGCCGATGAGGTTTCCAGACTGCGGAAGGAGAGGGAGAGTGGAATGGTAATTACCCCTAGCTCGAAGCATGCTTATTTTCTTGAGCATTTTAGGTATAAAAAACTGAGGATTTCCTCTACGAACGAAGTGCATGCATATAAGTTAGTATTTTCTGTAAAAATACAACCTTGTATATATCAATTATCCAGGACACTTTCATTATGGGTTTGTACTGACTAACTGATTGTTCCACTTCCATGTTAAAGGAGTCACAAATTTTCTGACTGTTGGAAAAAGTTGCTTTTTGAATGTGATTTTTACCTCTCCACATGTTACATCAAAATAAGTTTTGATTTCCAAATAATACGAGTAATTTTCAATAGGAAAACATTCATGTATCTAAATTTTTATTCACATCTTTTACGTTTTAAGAGTTATATCTCTTCACTTTTCTTTCACCCTCACTCTGCAATCTACCTTTTTCTGCACATTGGTTGCAGTGTAGTAACACCTTTAACTGATGGGACTTGGATGTTAATTGCCTATGCACTTGTACAGCCTAAGTTCTCAGTTTACTCTTTATCATTGGTAAAACAATATTCGTCGTATGTATTTTGCTTTTTCCAAGACTGGCCGGCAGCTACAAGACATGAGGTTGCTAACATGTACAACAACTTATGATTTTATATAGTATTATGCTGATGTCATTGGCATAAAATAAGCAAGAGAGTAGGAGTTTGTGGATGGTACAATTCATATCTTAAATATTTATTTTTATCAGTTTCTTTGACTTTATAATGTTGCTTTTTTTTAATATTCTTTTGGTTTTTAACCGTGTTGTAATATTTTTAACAGGTTTTGCTGACAAGATGCAATTCATATCTCAGATTTTGTTTTCTATCAGCTCTGCATTGAAAAGATGTTCTTAAATTATTTTTTCTGGTTATTAAGTATGTTTTTCAATAGGTTTTGGACCTTATTACTATTAGTTAAATGATATGTTGGTAGGTGATACAAATATGAATACCCGCAGACACGTATATACTATTCTGTATCATATCTGTTTTTTCTCCCACTTGGTTGACCACGATTTTAACAGATTTCCTAAAGTTCCTCGTAATCCCGGAATTCTAAAATTTTTAGCTAGACAACCCAAAGTCTGTATTTCCGGCTATGTTAGGAATCACCTTGTTTTTCCGTTTTCTCATTTTTGTTTCCTTAGATTCCTTAGTCCATCCTGATTCTGTATCTAACCAATTTATGTTTTTTTGAATGTTTTCTAAACAGTTCACTCCAGATCCCCGATTCGAAGAGGTCAAGCACTATGTTAGAAGTGGTGTTTTTGGTAGTTATGACTACAACCCACTTCTTGATTCGTTGGAAGGGAATTCAGGCTACGGCCGTGGAGATTATTTCCTTGTTGGTTATGATTTTCCCAGTTACTTGGATAGTCAAGACATGGTTGATGAAGCATACAAGTAAGGGCACTTTGGTTCACTTATATCTATATAAACTGGTAAATTAGCTTTTATATTTAGTGCCAATTGATCAGTTGCGAAAAACTACAACCAACTCGGATTCGGAAGTCAATGGGAGCTCTCATTGTTAAATTTTTTTTAATGGTTTTTATGGTACGAGGTGGGAGTCCTATCACAGACGCGAAAAGGCTATTGTTTTTTTTTTACCTTCCCTAGTGTGCCGGCGGGGTTTTGAACCCAAATAGCAGGCTTACCATAAGTGCGACAAAAGAAATTGATCTCACTTGCACACTTATAAGTCACGCCTGTAAAGGCAACAAAACTGATGCACTTGAAAAAATTTATGTATACACATCAATCACAAATAATTCAGGAAAATATGTGAATAAACATGCAATTAGGGAACTGGGAGTTATCCGGCATATGGCAAAGAATAATTTTTGTGTTTGAATGCTACTTCTTTCAAAATGTCGAGGGGAACACTATGACACTTTATAGATATAGGAGAGTACACATTTATCGGCAGGATAGTCCGCAGGATAGTGATGTGCTTCAATGTATGTCCATGTTTGTATGTGGTAAGCAATAAAATGACAATTCGTGGGGGCTTAGTAATAATCGGGCAAACCCTGGATTTTTCGCACTTTGATGATTTTTTTTCTTCGATGATTATCCATTACAGAGTAAATTTTTCTTGGGACGTTTATTTACCCCCTTGTTCGGATGGCAGGGATAGGAAAAGATGGCTGAAGATGTCTATTCTGAGCACCGCTAGAAGTGGCAAATTCAGCAGTGACAGGACGATCAAAGAATACGCCACAGATATATGGGGCATAAAAGAGTGTTGTGCTCCATGAAAAATAGACTCACGCGAGATCTATCATGCCCTGCTGGTTGGTATTGACAGTAGAAGAAAATTTGCATCTGAGTGGATCCGAATAACGTAGTGATTGTGTCTGTGACCTTGGTTTGTCGGTAAAAGTGAAACCACAAGTGTAGTGGTTAGCTGGGGTCGCATGGCACTCTTTGGTTAACTTTCGGTATCACTTATATCTTGTTGAGAATATGCATGCTTAATATCATAGTGTAAAGAAATAAAATGCTCACTTTTATTCCCGATTCTATATTAAAGTGTTGTTCATTTAGCTGAACTTGTTCCACGTCTCGATAACGGAGATAGCATTAGAGTGATTTCGAACAAGTTGTACTTACCAGTTACCGGGCAATTTTCTTGTGCTTCGCGCTGCAGAAATTTTTCCCTCTGCAGGGTAATAGAAAAGTGAATGGATGGTGCAGTTATTAGGATGATACAAGTGGACAATAAAGGTTAGGACCTGTTTGGTAGGGTGTACTTTGTGCCAGTGATGTTTTCTTTTTCAATTTTTTGTGTAGTTGGGTGAATTACAACAAATACTGCAGTACCCAGTTTGTCCCAAATTTCAGGAATTTGTTTGCCGTCGTTTTTGGGTGTGCGGTTGCGTGCAGTTCATCAGACATTTACAACAAATGCAGTGTTCACAATCGTCGCGGTGCCGTGTTCACACCAGTGACCGTGTTGGACAACTGTTTTCCATACACCGAATGCCATGTTCACATTCATGCCACAGCCGGTGACCGATTCAACTCAGTAATCTGTGCCTGACGAGTTCTATTTCTTTCTAACAGCGTCTGTATATTGACTACAACTACGTCACTAGCAGTATCACTTGTCTAGATGCTGCGATTATTATTTGATTTGTCAAACAATGCAGTTAAATATAAGGAACTTACACTACACCATACCAAATAAATTTGCATTAATTCAAAAGGCACAGTTATGTTTTGCTGGTTTTTGGATTGACCGAACTACACGGTTCATCCTACCAAACAGGGCCTTATCATCAGCCCTAAGCAACTGAACTAGGAAGAGGGCACATGTGGTGTCGGTCTACAGTGCATGTACGTAGCATGATCATGCAAGTTTTGAGTAACAAGCAAAAATCAGCCAACTTTTTCTGGCCCTAGTTAGGGACGCGGGAGGCGCATCACTGATTCACTGGAAAGTTGTTCATAATATGATTAGGATGTGTTTATTAGACATTATTTGCTAGTGTTCTGTTTTCTAATCTGTTTGGCTGGCTGTGTGAAATTATTAGACATGTCAAACGGGTGGGTGGGTTGGGTCGTTGCGGGTTTGGGTCTCGCGGGTGCGGGTAAAAAAGATGTAGTTATAAACGGGTGGAACAAAGACAAATCCGAACCTGACCCAGCGGGTTGCAGGTCGCTCACGGGTGCCCACTTATTTTTTTAAAAATTTATTGCTAGTGCTTGTTTATATAAGATATGACACAAAATAATCACATTGTCTACATTGTCAGGTAATATTTATTTATATATCCAAAAATGTTTTACAAGAAGAGTATCAAAATGCAATGCACTCATGAACATGGCTGCAATATGTCTATTAAAGAAGAGTCCGACTGGATGAATTAAGTTTCTGAATCACATAAATGCTGGAACAACAGTGTACTACAGACGTTCATACATTAGTATTAAATAATGACCACCTATAGCAAACAAAAAAAAATACAACAATATCTAGTATGAATTGTGTCATCCAAATGAGACAAATAATAGATTTTGGAAACTAAAACAAAGACTGAAATTTAAGTCAGTTCTAGTCAGACTGAAACTTAAGTCTAGCAATCGCTGTTAGACTTAGGTTCCCGCTTGGTTTGCTTTTGTTTCACAGTCCGATTTTGGAGTCTCCGTTATTGTGCTTTGTTAACTTGAATTGTAATATGCAATTGTGATATGAGTATATGACTGATTTAATATTTGCCCATTACTACTAAGCCGCATGGATGCAAAAAACTAGTGTAATTAAGCGGGTCACCCGCGGGTGCCCGCGGATTGCCCATGAAACCCGCTAAGTAAACGGGTGGGTACGAGTTTGAGTTTTTTCCGACGGGTGGTAAATTTTGTGACCCAAACCTAACTTAAACGGGTCAACGCAGATTTTGACCCAGTTTGACAGGTCTAGAAATTATGAATTTGCTTCCCGTGTTTTTTTTAAAGGGTTATTTGCTTCCCGTGTTTAAAGTACATAGTACAAAATACTGGGCCTGGGCTTTGTTAATCTTTCAGAACAAGAAATGCAACTAAACCAAACAAGCTTTTACTACCATACGGAAAGCAATTAGAAATAGAGCCTGGTGGGCAAGAGGCAAAGTTGAGAACCGAGTGTTGAATCCCAGATATCTATTTCAATGCATATCAAAACTTCTCAGCCACTTTTTGTTCCAGATTGCTCACTGTGTAGGAATTTACTTAAATGAGAGAGATGACCGAAGGTTATGTGGGCTTGCAGGGGCATGGGAATTTAAACTGATTGGGTTTATTTGTGTATTGGGTTTTTACTATAAAATACACACCTACAAACACATACGTTCACTTGGCATGGCTTGGTTCACTCAAGTTGTGCTAAATGCTTTTTTTTATTTATATCGATTTATTTATTTATTCAATTTGTTTGATGCTATTTTAATTTTTTATCATCTACTCAATGACCCACAACTTAAGTTTTCTGAATCACCTAAGAAAGCACCAAGAGATGTGTAAACATTAATCTACTAGAATTATCTAATACTTACTTTTCTATCCAAGCTCATTATGTGTTAGTGGTATGTGTCTCTTTAGTTCTATTTGGGAGCCCCAGCCAACCACACACATGGAAACTCGCTTACGATTATTATTTGGAGGAAAATTGTTAGTTGCGAGCTTTGTTTGGTGTCTTCGTCCAGTTTTATAAACAAGACTTGCCTTGGCACACATCTAAGAACTTCTGAGAGATGTTGTGTGTGAATTGTTTTTTGCCTACTTACTGATGTGTATAATCTGCTTCACCTTACCATTACGACAAGCATACATCACCACCTCTTCCATCTCAACATTTATTCTCCTCTATTTGCTACCAACAAGTGGTACAACACTGTCCTCTTACTAGAACCTAGAGCCAATTGCTAAGTTGAGGGTGATTGGATCTGGAATGGAAATTACTGGTGAAGCTCGTGCATAGAAGCGACAGATTTTGTCTTCATGGCAATAATCATCGTGAAGTGCTTTCACTCCCAAGCTCATCTAAACTCTAATTTTATTTTGATTAAATTATTTTTTGATTTTTGTCTGAAGAGTTATTTTACTTGGAAAGCGTTAGACCCTTTTTATTCAATTTTGTCTAAGAGAGTTCTATTTATAGAAAGACTTGTAAAAACCAAAACAAGGAAAAACAAGTACAAGAGTAAACTAGCTATAAGACTAAGAATACTCATTGTGGAAGAAGATATTGATCTCCTTATGAATAAAATTTCAAATTTACGCAACATGTACAGAAACTTGTTAATAATCTAGAATTTCTTTCCTTCCAAAGAAAATAAAGAATCACAATAGATGTATAATGTAGGCTACATGAATAATTCACATAGA
>OY856411.1:241839338-241999338 GCA_963693085.1 Alisma plantago-aquatica
CTCTCCTCTTTTGATCACATTTGATAAATCAATAAATTGAATAATATGAAGATATAATATATGGAGTATACATGTCATTACATATTCCCTAATTGCTGGATCTACTAATGAGGCAAATTAAATAAATGTTACATAATGTTACATGAATGCTAGTAGATAGATTGCACATTAAATATATATATGTAAATGATGAATAAGGTGAAATGATGGCTTTATTTACCATTCCTATGCTACATACACTAATTGAATTTAAATTTCTTTTTTGATTGTTAAATAATGTATGTGTTGGTTATCTAATTAGGTAGGATTCCTAAATGATGAATTGAAATCTAGGGTTTCTATGGGAATCTTGTTTTTACTGTGACTTTGTGATACATATGGGATGATGAATGCCGCTAATGTACTCCATGATCATGCTTAGAGAATTTTAGCAAACACTAGTGACATAGATCTCTATTAAGTTTCATAACTAGTATGAAATTGAGTGACAAATATATATATCTGTTGATATGAATCGTAAACCTTGATTTTGGAAATATATATCTATTAGCCTAGAAACTCTTTAGAGATTTACTCATTAGGAGTAAATCTTGGATAGTCCCTGGTTTGGGACTATTCTTGAACACTTAATCTCACTTAGGATTTAAATGCAAAATGTATATTGGGTTTTCAAGATGGTGTGTCAAGAAACCCCCATTTGTTCTCTAACTACACATGTAGGCGGATATTTTCCCATCTAAATCAGTGTACTTGGAGAACTACAAGGAAATGCTATCGAAATTTTCTTGAAAATGAATACACATTATAAACTTACTAGTGAAATTAGGTGTTCAAGAATGGGGTAGGTGGTACACCCATTTATTACTGAACCCTAAACCCTAAACCCTAATCTATAAACCATAAACCCTAATCTATAAATAATTATCCCTAAATCCTAAATAATAGACCCTAACTTGTAATCCCCTAAACCCTAATAATGTAAACCCTAAACTATAATACTTGTTTTCTCTTTGATCATAGACTGGATAGATCATGGATGTTCATTCCACATTGCTGCACCCTAGAGTTTATAATTGGTCTTGGTCAGTTTAGAAGATTTGTGGAGGAACATAGAAAACAACCCGGAGATAGGTTCTATTGTCCATGTAGGCATTGCAGTAACAACTTGAAAGTCAACACTGTTGACAAAATCAAAAGTCATGTCATGTGCAACGAGATTGTACATGCCTATAGAATGGTACTGGCATGGAGAGATTCCAACTATGAGATCAGTAGATGTCAATAGTAGTACTTGTGTTGAAGAAGAAATTGCCGCCAATTATGTAGATATGAGAACCGATTTTGATAGACATGGTTGATGCAATGCTAGATAGTTGTGGGGTAGAGCACACCAATCTACCTTCCTTATTTAGAAACATTGTGCATGATGTTGAGAGATCATTATACATAGGTTGTAATAAGTTTATGATGATGAGCACTGTGTTGAGATTGTATACTCTGAAGGCTATCAATATATGGATCGACAAAAGCTTCACATCATTGTTGTCTTTGTTGAATGAAATTCTTCCTGAAGGCAATGAAATTCCAATCTCAACATACAAACTAAAGAAAATGTAATTCTCAATGGGAATGAAGGCTAAGAAGATACATGCATGCCTGAATGACTATGTGTTATTTCAACAAGACTATGTCGATTTGAAAGATTGTCCAAAATGTGGGGCGTCAAGGTATAAAATGACGACTTTGGGGAAGTCCAAAAGGTGATGTGGTATCTACCTATAATACCAAGGTTTCAACGCTTGTTTGCCAATCCCATGGATGTAGAGAATTTAAGGTGGCATGCATAGGTAAAGAAAAATAATGATGGGATCCTATGACATGCATCTTATTCCCCATAGTGGAACAAAATTGATTTATTGTACCCTAAATTTGGTGAAGAAGTCAGAAATCTAAGACTTGGGTTTTGTACTAATGGGATGAATCCATATGGCACATTGAGCATCCAAAATAATACTTGGCCTATTATGATTGTTATATACAATCTTCCTCCCTAGATGTGTATGAAAAATAAGTACGTTATGCTATCGTTGTTGATAACGGGCCCTAAACAACATGGCAATGAATATTGATGTTTATCTTGAACCTCTGATTGACGACTTAAAGATACTCTAGGGAGAAGGTGTGAGGACCTATTATGCTTCACGTGGTGAGATATTTTATTTGCATGCTATGTTGTTTTTCACTATCAATGAATTTCCAACATATCAAAATTTGTCTGGATACAATGTAAAAGGATCCAAAGCATGCCCTATTTGTGAAGAGAACACTAATTTAATATGAGTAAAATATGGTGGAAAGACTTCATATCTTGGTCATCAAATGTTTCTTCTAAAATTTCATCCTTAACGAAGGTTGCACAAAGCGTTCGATGGATCAAATAAGGAACAAAGTGCCCCTAAACCTATATCAGGGGAAGTTATTTATGAAATAGTAAAAGACTTTTTCAATGCATTCGAAAAGAGATCATAATGTACCGTTCCCACACAGAGTGACAAATCTTTATATAAGAAGAGGTCAATATTCTGGGATCTTCCTTATTGGAGTTATTTTGCAGTTAGGCATTGTATCGATGTAATGCATGTTGAGAAAAATGTTTGTGATAATGTTATTGGTACTCTGTTGAATATACTAGGTAAGAGTAAATATGGCATTAGATCCAGAATGGACCTATGTGAAATGGGAATAAGGAAAGAATCAACAAAATAAGTTAGTAGTGATCGAAAAACATATTTACCTCCTGCTTGTTACACATTTTGTAGAAAGGAGAAGAAAACTTTTTGCGAGTGTTTGTTTAATGTTAAGGTACCACACAAATACTCTTCCAATATCCATAGACTAGTATCAATGAAGAATTTGAAGCAGATAGGTCTTAAATATCATGATTTTCACACTCTAATGCAACAAATATTACCCGTGGCAATTCGACCTATACTGCGAATGCATGTAAGATTTGCAATTACAAGGCTTCGTTTCTTCATCAACAGTCTATGCAACAAAGTTATTGATCCTAGGAATCTCAATAAGTTGCAAAGAGAAGTGGTTGTTACCCTATGATAGCTTGAGATGTATTTTCTTACTTTATTCTTTGATATCATGGTACTTCTTGTTATCCATATGACTAGGAAAGTGAAAGTGTTGGGACCATTTTTCTTACATTGGATGCATCCTTTTGAATGGTACATGAGTGTTTTTAAAGGTGATGCTCGAAACCGTTATTAGCTTGAAGGAAGTATTATTGAGGGTCATGTGGCCAGGGAGTTATGGACTTTTCCAATGACTTTCTGAGTTGTAATGAAGCTCCTGTAAATGACAAGAATATTGAGGACTATTCTGGCAGAGGGACTTTAGCAGCACGAGTGAAAGTAATCGTTCGTGAGATGTGGGAACAAGCACACTTGTATATTTTTACACAACATCAACGAAGTGAGTAGTTATATCACTGAACATACCAATTTCATCAAGAAACAATATCCTCAACCCAATTCAATGCGGCTTGCTAGAGAGAATAATAAGACACTTATTAAGTTATTTGAAGATAAAGTTTTATGTCAACTATCTCATACACCAAATAATGTTGCTGAAAATATCAAATACCTCACCTCTAACCCAAAAATGAATGTTATGTCTTATGAAGGTTTGACATAAATGGATTTTCATATTACAAAAGTGTCAAGATGATAAGAGTATCGTACAAAAGAATGGGGTCACCCTTCAAGTGTCTTCATTGTATGTTTATAGTACAAAAGATAAGACTTCATGTGAAGCTAAAATGTCTTATTACGGTGTCATTGAAGACATTTGGGAATTTGACTGTATAGATTTTAGATTTCTGGTCTTTAGATATAATTTGGTTGATAACACCAAAGGAGTTGTAGTGGATGAATTGGGTTTCACATTAGTGACTTTTTAAAAGATTGGTGAGAAGGGTGAACCATTCATAATGACATCACAGGTGAAGCAAGTATTTTATATAGGTGATCCTGCATATGAAAAATGGTTGATTGTTCTTCATGGTAATAGGCAATTCATTGCAGATCCTATAAGTGAAGAAGAGTATTATGGCAAGTATGACTTTGACCCATTCTCAATTGGCTTTCCAACACCAAATATTGAAGTTGATACTGACTTATATATGTGTGGAGATCACACTGAGGGAATGTTAATTGGTACAAGATCCAAATATTGAGGGTATTCTTTTATTTTTTTTTCAAATGTTAGATAAACATTTTAATTCTTTATCACTTATATTTCATTATTTTACTATTTTTGATATAAAAATTATTTTTAGATGGTGTTTGACCATGAGTTTGGTGATCATGATGATGATTACCGTGAGGATGAGCACCCTGATAATGTGCACCATCAGGATGAGCACCCTGCCATTACTGTAAGTTGTATTATTTTATTATAAAGATGTGCATTTTATAATGTCTATCTTGTTGTATTGTTTTATCAAATTTTAAAAGTTATATATTTTTATCACTTATGTGTGTTTTTTTGGTCAATTTTAGCATGAGGATATGTTCCCTGAGGATCTTGCTGTGCTTGATGCGCAACATCGTAAGTGTGCAATAATACGAGGCATCACCATGATGAACAAGTTATTACAACAAAGGGGTAACATGCCGAAGCTGGTCATTGAGTTTGATAAATCCGGGAAATCTTTTTGGAAAGAAGAACAATTCTTTTATGTCATATATAGGGGTTCTGAATCATAGAAGGGTGAATGTAAATGTAGAATCTTGGCATAAAATTGATCCAAACAAGAAAGACTATATATGGAAGGAACTATGTGTGAGATATTATCATTTACAATTCTATTTTTAAAGCTATTTATAATTATGTTTTTAAGAATATTCCATTAAGTATACAATGTCGTTTGTAGAGTATATTTGAACTAGATGAGAAATTGCATTAGAAAAAGGTGATGCAACATTGCGGTAGGGTACTAAGGAATTATAGGACAGATCTGAAAAGAGAATACATACAAAAAACTGAGAACAAGAAGAAGTCAACCACTGAGCAATAGAACTATCTTGACCGGAAGGTGTGGGAGGCATTTGTTGGTAAGAGATAAACAAACAAATTCAAGGTATTACATATGTAACATATGGTTTTCACTAACCAGATTATAAGCAATATCCAAAGAGAAAGGTGTGCAAAGAATGTGCACAACCACATGATGGGTCCAACTGGCTATGCACATCTTCACCAAAAGCTACTACAGGTGTCTTCTTCTCAACAACCTACTCATGGGACTGTTGAGTCCTCTACTGCTAATGAACCTCTACTTTGCCATGATCTATGGATATCTGGGAGGAAAACCAAATTTAGAGATATATCCAACCCCACAACTGCTGAGGCAGCTACAAAAATGGTAAAATTCCACTCTTAGAGTAATTAGTATTGATGATTGTTATGTTTTACTTACCAATTACTGATGATGATGATTAGAGGGAGCTCCACGAGCAAAGGAACAAGGCAAGTTCACCCCTAAGGGCACAAGGAATGAATAGACAGTTTCTCTAGGTAACCCAGAGAATCTTGGGCGTGTTAGGGCTTCTGGAGCTGGTATCGATATAAGAGACTTCTTTGGGCCATTAGAGCATAAGCACAAAAGGGGACTCTCAGAAAAGGTACAAGATTTGATTGCAAAGGATATATAGGAAGCAATGAGTAAGTATCATTCTTAAACAATACCTATAGTGCTCCACTCTTCATACGAGGTGGACCCTCCTAAATAGAGGTGGTTGGGAATAATCTCATTGACCCACACCACCTAGCACGTCCGTTGTAAGTATTTTTATGACATAACAATCTTTCAAAATGATTTGTATAATATGTTTGAGTTATATATATGTGTATATATATGTGTATATATATATATATATATATATATATATATATATATATATACTCTACATAATTTTCTAGGGGTTGAGGCCATGCCGTCTTAAATTATAAGAAAACGTTGTTGCACTGGGAGAGGCTTACCCACACCTTGAAGGTGACATCATTCATGGTGCATCATTGCCTGCCGATGCAGTTCATGTAACGTCAAGGCTTGTCTATGATGCTTGGAAGCAGACTGCACTACCATATGACCACCCCAAGCATGAGAGAATAGGTGATGCAAAAGGTGGCGTGGTTGTGTGGTCTAAAGCTAGAGTTGTCTATACGGACATATGGTAAATTTACATTTTTTTGTATCTTTATATACATGACACCATTGATATGAGATTATATATACGTAGGACATAGTGCCTAAGAAAACCCTTATAGCTCATCCTCCACCTCCACCTCCTCCTCCTCCTCCTCCTCAGTTACCTGGTTGGCTTACAAAGGACCTATTCTACTCAATAGGTCCTCAGTGCAGGGGTATGAAAGAATGGATAGGAGAACAAGAAGAAGGGTTGCCTATGATGGTCCATCATAAGGAGGACATTGTAGGTCAACCTCATAATACTAGTATTTTTATGCAAGATATTTTGGAGATGTTTAATCATGCTTGGTTGAATACAACTATGATAGAACTTCAGATATGATGGGATATTATATAGATAAATACCTCATTATATATGTTGATCTATTTTCTTATATATTAATGTATACATGATATATGTTTTACAACCACTTACATAGGGTATGTACAAAGTTTATACTGCCCCATGTGGCATTTCTAGTTCCATCATTGATTAGCCATGTAATTAAAGACCCCAAATCTATCTTCCAATACCACTCTACCACATTTAAGTATTTCAATAACAAGAAAAAGAGCTTGATATTAAATCTGTACAATGTTACGTAAGTTGGATTACTCTACTTATAAATTTAACTTAAGAATTATATTTCATTGTTGATTTTGAGTTTTGTTTTGCTTGCCTTATTTTCACTCAGGAATAACCATTGGGTGTTATTGGTTATTGTCCCCACAATGCTAACTGTGTATTATCTAGATCCTAAGGGTGACGAAGTAGATAGTGGGGGACACAAATTGAAAAGAGCATTGTTCACATGAGCATGTTTAATGCATCTTTAGTTGCATCAATCAACACAATATCGTCTTTAGTTGCATGCTCACCTACTTGAATAATAGATCCCAAGTAACAAAATGAATCATATTTGGGTAAATCCACTTCATCCAAGTTGGCCCCACCATCCATAATTCTAGATTGACTAAAATTACAATGAATATACTCATATTTTCTCCTATTAACCATCAATCCATTTGATTCCAACACATTTATCCAAATCGTTAACAAATAACATGCACTGAAGAATATCATCTTCAAAATGCTTTCTCAACTCAATCGTAACAAGAACAAATAGATATGGGATGAGTGTTGATCCTTGATGTCACTGACTATGATAGGAAATGTTGGTATCTCTCCTCCAGGAGTCTACATAGTTGAAGTTGAGCAATCATATATATCTTTAATCAAGTTAGCGTACTGGATTGGCACATAATTTATTCTCTAAAACATGCACAACACTTCACTAGGTACTTGATTGATGTATTTTATTGCTACCCAATGTGACTCTGAATAAGTGTTGCCATACATGTATATTGGGACCCAATCCCAATAACCAACCAAACACTTAATTGTTGGCACCAAAACCTAAATGGTTTACTACACACTTACCCCCAATTGGCAAACCAAACAATAATAAATAAGCAAAATTTTCATTTCGAGAGCAATTTACTAAAAACAACTAGTTATATATCATCTTTCAAATATCAATAAAGTTCAACTAGCATGCCTTCATTTAATTCTTCATATCTATATTTACAATGTTCATAGAAAGATTTACTGTTCAACTTATATACAAGGTTGTGCATACAAAACATCATGCTAAGCTACAAAATACAAGAAAAACCACATATCCATCCATGATTGTAATGACCCCGCTTCCCGGTAACCCCCAATTAAGGAAGACTAAGAAGTCAGAGGCATTATCCCAAAAACAGGATCAATGGTTTTCTAAATAATAAAAAATAATTAATAAATTCTATGAAAGACTAAACTTTGAAGCTGGAATAAAAATTACTTTTCACATACCTTTCAAATATAGGAAATTGGAACTTCTATCCTCAGTAGAATTGTAACTATCTAAATCCTCCTTTATGAATTAACTTTAATCTTCACAAGTTCCACTTGACTGTTTGTCCAATTTCAGATAATCCTAAAACGTTGACAAATAAAATGTCGGTCAGTGTAAATGAATATACCAGTATGTGGTGACAACCAAAATATTGCACATAAGTTTTAACAACATAATCACATCAAATAATTGTTAACAATGCAAGATTACATTTTTCAATATGATTTCTCAATTGCTTTTACTCATCCTCTAGGATACCCTCTCTAGGGTTAAGTCCTTGCAAGTGACTTTAAGGCTACCTTCTCTATCCTGAGCTTGGTACCTGGGGTCACCTCTCTGGGTGCCCCGTGGTCTTCCCTCTGGGGCTTGACTGTTGGATAAATTGGATATTATGATAAATCCCTTTGTTTCGATGATGACAAACATTTCATTCTTATTAATCTAACGAGCTACTTAAGTGTGCAGGAACAAGGTGATGACAAAGTTCTAGGGAATCCTTACGCTTGAATGTTTATAAATGTCATGCAATGTAATCATATGTAAACTTGTACAAACATATAATGTACAAGTACTTAGACTTCATGTAAATCAAGCGTTAGATCTCCCTAACTAAACATTACACTTAGTTAGGACATCTCCTTCTAATAGGATCACATAATGCACACTCATGCACTCACTTAGTATCTTAATTGAAAGATTGAAAACAGAGTCAATCTCGGTCGACCACACTCCTCGACCGAGACACTCTCGGTCGACAAACTTCTCGACCGAGATTGACCAAAAGTAGTCGTTAGACACAGCAGTTGACAGTTGCAAATAAACGTTAATCCAGAGAGCTTGTCGGTCGAAAAATCCTCGACCGACCGGTCATCTCGGTCGACAAGTCCTCGACCGAGATGGTCTCTGACAGCAACTGCAGAATTAATTAACTAGCCGTTGCTAACGCGCCTAACTTATTCCTAACGGCTAGTTAAGCACTAGGAACCCCCTAGAAGTTGTCTAGAACGTCCTTAAGCATACTTAGGCCATTCCTATAAATAGGACAAGCCATAGGACACTAGAACATACTTACATACTCAATTGTGCAATCTTTGAGCATACACTACATTGGCAATCTGTTTAGAGCAATAGTGCAATTCCCACACTTGTTATACATTCATATTGCTACCATTTTGTGTCCTATAGACTAGGATCTCCTACACATAATAATTACATTGCTATATATCTTGGTTGGGAGATCCAAACGCTTGATATAGGAAAATCAAGCCTTGTGCTTACAACGGTATTGTAATTTCTGTATTTCTTTCTTGTTCCTATTTATTCCTTGTACTCTCCTTGCTACTCCTAGGGTTGGAGGCTGCGGATTGGAGAGGGTGGACTTCTCAGGTGGAGAAGGGGACTTCAAGCTACTTCAAGAAGGCTATCGCACGGGAAGCTACTTCAGAAGGCTGGTGCAACGGGTGTTGGTACATCTACTTCAAGGGAAGGCTGCTTCGAGTTGGGCGATTACTTCTAGGTGAAGGCTGCTTGAAGGGTTTAGGGAAAAGAAATGTATTTTATGTAAAATCCTTGCGAGGTAATAAAATAATCTCTTTTCAAATCCCGGTTGGGTAAGCAACCGGGTAGTGGACTGACTACCTTAGTATTTGCTAAGGCTAGGAACCACTCTAAACCCTTGTGTCTCTTTGTCCAATCTTTCTTTGTGGTTGCTTGAGTTTAAATTATTTTAAAATCTCTATAAAACTCTATTCACCCCCCCTCTAGAGGTTTTCAATTGGTATCAGAGCAGGCTTCAAGGAGCCCTAACAAGGTCTTGAAGAGATAAAGGGAGGAGGTGACTACAACCACAAGAAAAGGAGCATGGACCAATGTGCGACAAGTTGCAATTGGTGCTTAGGAACAAAGCACTCTACTTCTAGATGTCCATGGAGGTCAAAGAAAGAAGATACACATAAAGAATGTTTCGTTGCTACAATAAGTGAGGAAGAAGAAGAAGAGGTAAGCTTGCTTGATTTACCTAAAGAAGAGTTAGTTACTATTATTGAAGAAACACATAACAAATATGTTGAATACAAAAAGAAATTAAAGAAATCAAATAAAGAAAATGATGATCTAAATGCTAGACTTCTTGAGCTTACATCCGAAAATGACGATTTATATGCTAAATTGAATACTCTTAGTTTTGAAAAAGATAGCATTATGTCTGACAATCGTACTTTGAAATCATCTCTAAGTAATAGTGAAGTGAAAATTTTCACTCTAGAGACTAACTATGATCTTCTATGTCAAGAAAAGACTGAATTGCTTGTAAAGTTAAATGATATTCAAAAACAACCTATATTGTGCACCCATGTAGATTATGACAATATAGTGAAAGAAAGAAATATGTTATCATCCAATCTAGATCAAGCAAAATTAGATATCAAGAAAAGAATGGATGAGATCGTTAAGTTGCAACAAGAAGTTAGTAAGTTAAGCAACAATGGAATCCTTGATAGAATATTAGAAAATTCCTATCATCACATAGGGAGAAGAGGACTAGGTTATAAGCCTAATGAGAAATCCCATCAACAACCTAGAAGAACACAAGCGAGTCAATCCGCTTATATACCTAGAGGCACAAAAATGTATATACCCAAGAATAACCTAGATCAAAACTATAGAAAAAGGCTTGAGGTTGATTCAATTTGTTGTCATTATTGCTCACGCCTTGGACATTATTCTTTTTCATGCCCATACAAGAAAAAGCATGTCGAAATGGTATGGGTTCCAAAAACCCCAAATTAAATAGGTTCGACTAAGTTGAGATATGACCATAGACCTTAATTTGTATATCCTTATGTCTATCTCAACTTAACATTTAGGGATAACAAAATCAAAAATTAAAAAGATTTAATAGCACCTTGATACACATACGTTTATCTCAAACTGCTGTAAATCTTTACATTGTATGTGAAAATTATTCTTGAAAGATTCTATTTAATCATTCTTTTTCAGAAATACTTGCAATGAATAAAATGTTTCAAATAAATTTTTGTGTGCTTTTATATTTTAGTCTATCCAAAGTAATCTTAAATTCATGAATGGATATTATTCTTGAATATGCTTCACCATATTTGATGTCCTTATTAAACTCTCATAATTAGTACACTTTAATGTGTCTCAAATTGATATTTGCAAGCTATCTGCAGAACTCATACTTCGCATATGAATGATTCATACTGGAAACCTGCAGAATATGCCTCTTGGTTAAAATAAAATTTGACCAAGGGGCGCTATGGTCGTAATCAAGGGCGACCTAAAATAAACTTTGATAAAAATTGTTTATTATTTTATTGAACTTTATCTTAGCATATTTTTAAATCAAAACGTCAAATCATTTGTGGTAATTAGAAGCCTTAAATATTATTACTCCCTTGGAATATACATATGCTCTACAAAAATGTTCTATGATTTGCATTAAGATTCAGCCAAAAATTGAACTCAGTAAGTTAGTCGGTCGACAAATGCTCGACCGAGAAACACTCGGTCAGCCCATCTCACTCGACCGACAAATTCTAAACAGACTCAGTATCAGACAAACTGTCGGTCGACGAGTGCTCGACCGAGACAATGTCGGTCGACAAGCGCTCGACTGAGAAATAGCCGTTGGATATGACCGTTGCGACCCGACCGTTATGACCGTTTTCTTTACCGTTGGAGGACCAAGTGGCGCGTCTGCAACTCGACCGTTGCGGACGCTCGGTCGACGAGCCGTCGACCGACCGGGTCGCTGGAATTCTATAAATAAGTGCAAAAACGAGCCACTTACTCACACTTGCATTTCCTTGCTTCCATAGTCCATCTCTAGTGCAATTTCGTGCAATCCTTCAGCACTCTTACTCTCAAATCTTCCTTGCTTCTTCTCCACTCTCAAGAAACACAATGGCCTCATCATCAACTGTCCGTGGGAAGAAGAAAGTTGCTGGAAGAAAAAGAAGAGAAGAGAGGGAAGCCACTCCGCCACTGACGATTATCAATGACATAGCTTTCGTCGACGGAGATGCTGGAGATAGATACTTTCGGCTTTCCTCTAAAGCTCCTCTTCCCCGACGTCCGGTCGAAGTGATGGACTTCATCAACATAGTCGACCTGGAGCATCTCTTTGGAGTACAAAAGCTGAAGGACTTCATCAATCCATCCTTTCCTTCCTATTCTATTAAGGTAGTCAACGAATTCTATGCCAATCTTCTATCCCACACCGAAAATGACACCACTTTCTTCTACACCATGGTCAATGGGCATAGTTTTAAATTTTCCGAAGGGGATATTCTTGACATGCTTGAAATTGATATAGATGAATATCAAGATTTCCTTGACCTTTCCACCGGCAATCCAATAAATTTATTTGATTCACATGGTTATTTGTTTGGCTTATGATGACATCTTCAAAATATGGGTTATCAGTTCATTATTGTAGAGCATAACAAATAAGGGAATAATAATAATTAAAACAGGCAACTATTACAAATTAAAATTAAATTTTCAAATAACAAAATAGTTCTCCAGAAACATTCTCGGTCGAGCAACTAGTCGACCGAGAACATTGTCGGTCGAGCAATTGTCGACCGACTGGGTTTCTGTTTTTTTTCAGATTGACTTAATTGCATACATCTTTGTTACAATCTTGGACATTTTATATATTTGCTCAGTATTCAAACTTTCACTTGAGATATCTATCGAAGGGGGAGCAAAGCATAAGAAAAAGGGGGAGATCATTAAAACTTTGATCATTGTTTAAAAGAAGCTTACAAAAACTTTGAAATCACTATGTATAACTGAATATCCTTTGATATATGAGAAATCCATATACATTTCATCATATGCTTAAAGGTATCTCATTTCATTTCAAGGCTTAACATCCTTTGCGAATGATTGAGAAACAAATTGTGGATAAATTAGATAAAAAAAAATCAATGTTCCTAATAGGATATCTAATTAAGGGGGAGCATTATATTAAGGGGGAGAAGAAAAATAAAACATTCAACTTTGGATATCTTTTTGAAATGACAAAGGGGGAGAACGAATATAAAAATATATATAAAAGAGTTTCATCACATCTTGGCCAGCACTTACTTGAAAAACATAAATGGCTACAAAAGGTAAATTTTCAGGTATGAAACTCATATACTTTATATTTCCTTATTTCATATTTAGGAAATGTTTGTCATCTTCAAAAAGGGGGAGATTGTTGGATAAATTGGATATTATGATAAATCCCTTTGTTTCGATGATGACAAACATTTCATTCTTATTAATCTAACGAGCTACTTAAGTGTGCAGGAACAAGGTGATGACAAAGTTCTAGGGAATCCTTACGCTTGAATGTTTATAAATGTCATGCAATGTAATCATATGTAAACTTGTACAAACATATAATGTACAAGTACTTAGACTTCATGTAAATCAAGCGTTAGATCTCCCTAACTAAACATTACACTTAGTTAGGACATCTCCTTCTAATAGGATCACATAATGCACACTCATGCACTCACTTAGTATCTTAATTGAAAGATTGAAAACAGAGTCAATCTCGGTCGACCACACTCCTCGACCGAGACACTCTCGGTCGACAAACTTCTCGACCGAGATTGACCAAAAGTAGTCGTTAGACACAGCAGTTGACAGTTGCAAATAAACGTTAATCCAGAGAGCTTGTCGGTCGAAAAATCCTCGACCGACCGGGCATCTCGGTCGACAAGTCCTCGACCGAGATGGTCTCTGACAGCAACTGCAGAATTAATTAACTAGCCGTTGCTAACGCGCCTAACTTATTCCTAACGGCTAGTTAAGCACTAGGAACCCCCTAGAAGTTGTCTAGAACGTCCTTAAGCATACTTAGGCCATTCCTATAAATAGGACAAGCCATAGGACACTAGAACATACTTACATACTCAATTGTGCAATCTTTGAGCATACACTACATTGGCAATCTATTTAGAGCAATAGTGCAATTCCCACACTTGTTATACATTCATATTGCTACCATTTTGTGTCCTATAGACTAGGATCTCCTACACATAATAATTACATTGCTATATATCTTGGTTGGGAGATCCAAACGCTTGATATAGGAAAATCAAGCCTTGTGCTTACAACGGTATTGTAATTTCTGTATTTCTTTCTTGTTCCTATTTATTCCTTGTACTCTCCTTGCTACTCCTAGGGTTGGAGGCTGCGGATTGGAGAGGGTGGACTTCTCAGGTGGAGAAGGGGACTTCAAGCTACTTCAAGAAGGCTATCGCACGGGAAGCTACTTCAGAAGGCTGGTGCAACGGGTGTTGGTGCATCTACTTCAAGGGAAGGCTGCTTCGAGTTGGGCGATTACTTCTAGGTGAAGGCTGCTTGAAGGGTTTAGGGAAAAGAAATGTATTTTATGTAAAATCCTTGCGAGGTAATAAAATAATCTCTTTTCAAATCCCGGTTGGGTAAGCAACCGGGTAGTGGACTGACTACCTTAGTATTTGCTAAGGCTAGGAACCACTCTAAACCCTTGTGTCTCTTTGTCCAATCTTTCTTTGTGGTTGCTTGAGTTTAAATTATTTTAAAATCTCTATAAAACTCTATTCACCCCCCCTCTAGAGGTTTTCATTGACCACTTCAGACCTTCCCTCTGGGGCTTGGTCTTGCATCATACATCTAGAGATTATATGTAGGTTTGAGACAGTCACATATATACTTAAGTTGTGATAATCATATTCACTTTAAAGATTGCAGAAGCAAAAGCATACAAATAGTTTATTTCTATGCAATCGATAAAACATCTAGAAAATGTTGGGAAACTAAAGCTTGTACTCATAATTAACCAGATAACTGATTAGGAGATTTCACAAGAAATAAGCAAGTCCAATCAATCAGGAAATCCAATCTACGAAAGAAATCAAGTCAGTCACATGAAGAGCAGAATCTTAAAAAGCATGTACAACCTATTTACTACATACTCACTAAGAATCTACTTTAATGACTTGGAATTAATTTCTAGGCTTCTAATCTGAATTAGGGTTTCATTAGGGTTCCTTTAGATCTATTTACAACTTTCCTCTTTTATGTCCACAAAACCCTAAAACAACTATTCTAGGTGCAAAAACCCTAATTACTCACTAATTCACATTAAAACCTTCTTTTCACCAAATAGGCTTGGGATTAACCTAATATCACTTTTATGCAAAGGATCTCGAAATATAATTCATTAAAACCCATTAATACTTAGATTAGGATTTCTAAGCCCATTAATGCACATTAACATATCAAACCCTAATTTAGGCTATTAAGCATAAACATCTTTTTATTAGCAATAGATTAATTTGCTCATAGATCATCCATATCAACATTCTCAATTTCATTAATCATAAAATTAGGGTTTCTTACTCATGAAAGCATTAAATATGGTAACTTTATGTACTTTTCAAACTATGATCAGATTCAAGCTCTAAAACTATTTTTATTGAATTCCTCACATTCTCCTGATCAATTTCCATATATAATATATCCTAATCTGAGTTACCCATAAGTAGTTAGAATTTATGCAAAATAACTTACTTGTGGCCAATGAGAAGCCTCCATGTCAGTGAGGTGGCCCGCTCACCCTTTTCCACATGGGTCATAGATCTACAAATCATTGTCTGCCACATAGGCGGCTGACTCCATGTGAGCAGGCGCCTGGTCGGGGTGTTTTCCCCTTTTCACCCTTTTGTCCCCCGGTTCTGGTCCTCGCACGATCAGGGAAAAAATGTCAACTGGTTCTTGGCCTTCTTCTACCTCACGAAGGATCCAAGCAAGGGACCTGGTGAGTCAACAGAGGATTGACTATAGGCACCAATGCTCCCGAGCGGCGAGCAAGGGCATCACCCCCTTTGACTCGCCCCGTCAGACCAGGGGGTGGGTCGAGACTGGCTTGCGATGGATCCTAGATGGATGGCAGTAAGGGTGGCTCCACATCAGACTGGAGGAAGATCAAGTAGCAAAGGGAAGCCCAGATACCAAAACATCGATAGGGAAAGATTCCCCTAATTATGGCAGTGCTTTCTAAGGACCCCCTCCTCTCAAAAAAGGGGTACATCCCCTTATATAGCCCCGACTCCGGATACCGGGCTTCCATGGAGTCTGGCTCTGAAGAACACTTGGAGAAAGTGTTATTTACCTCAAAAGTTCCACAAAACCAAGATCTAAAAGGTTCAAAACTTCCTCCCAAATCGATTGGGAGTAGTATCCTTTCCAGCTAGGGACTGTGCATCAAGAGGGGAGTGCGAGAAGATCGCACCTCTTGTTCCCCCGTTTTCCCAGTCAGACTGGAGGTACAAGACAATATGACCACCGTTGATCTTAAATAGGATGGCTATCAAAGGGCGTGACACATGAATGGGCTAGGCCCTAGATTCCACTTCGAAAATAAAATGTGACAATTTAATGTATCTTTCCTTTTCCTTCCCACTTTAGGAAATCTTACAAAATTCATATATCCCAAACTGTTTATCATTTTAATCCCAAATTTTAAAGGAAGGTACATAATGACTTAACCTACTTGTGTGCCAAGTATGAGACTCAAACTCAAAGTTATGAGAGATGTTTCTTCATATGCAAGTTATCACTTAAAAAGGCATATTTTATACATATTTTCTCTCTCTTACTCTTTTATATTCTTTATTTGGATTCCTTTTTACCATTAGATACCATGTGGACTCAAAATATCTTCTAGGATGATTCCATTATGCATATTTCCTCATATTTCTTATCTTTTCCTCATTATCTCAAATTTCCTTCTTAATAATGTAGTATTTGATTTCTTCTTTTTCTTTTAATCATATTGGACTCATTAGTATATTATGATCCATGAAATCACATGCACAAAGGAAATATTGTAAAGGAAATCCATTCAATACACATAAATCATACAATTCCCATAATCATACATTTATTGGGGAAATTACATTTCCAACCATATGAACCCAAAAATTGGGGTTGTAACATCCTTCCCCTCTTATAGGAATTTTGCCCTCAAAATTCCACCTAACATATAAATAATTCAGGATAAGACTTTTCCATGTCCATCATTGGCTCCCATGTGGATTCATCCTCTCCATGGTGCTTCCAAAGAACCTTTATCATCTTACATTCTTACATCCGAGTTCTCTCTCACCTTGGTATCTCATACCCTTATAGGTGACTCAGGACATGTCAGCCTCCCTTGAATCTCAATAGGTTCATGGCTTAGGTACATCACATAGTGCTCTAGATCATACACATGGAACACATCATATATCATATTATCCTGAGGGGTAAGGCTAAACATAAGCAACTCCACCAATCCATCTCAAATGGACCCATGTACGAAAGGTTTTTTCTTCTAGTGATGTGTTTTGACCATGTTGGTTTGGTGATCTTTTATAGTGGTCGATACATTGTTCCTTGATGTTTGTTTGGACCCTAGGGTGGTGGTGATATGTGTGGTTGATACCCCACCTAGGTTGTATCACCATGTATTGCATGCAAGTTTCTAGTGGTTGCAAGGCTGTTTTCTTGGTGGACAAGTGTCCTTTTGGTTCTCTCATGTGTTGACACCTCATATCTACCTTATCTCTCTCATCCCTTGGGTATATAACCTCTCTCTTATTCATGCAAGCAATAATTTTGCTCTCTTTCCTTCTCCTTCCTTGCTTGTCTGACCTTGGATCTTAGTGGAGCTAGAGGGTGTCCCACAGTGAACAACATGTCAGTTTGCTTCGCATCAGCTCACGACTCCTGTCGCCCCTGGGCTTTCTCAGCCATTGCATGATCAAAGAAACTTCATCTGCACACATTGTGGTCTCTCTGACCTTCACAAGGTCCTCTCACCGGCATCATCCTAATGAAGTGGTGACCGAACCGGCCTCCTTTATAGAGCCTCTTACATCCTGATACTGGCTATGATGGCTATCATCACGAGCAAACTATTCTAGGGGAAAGAACTGCTCCCATGTATCACCTAGAACGGGCACACATGCTCTCATTAGACCCTCTAGAGTCTGGATCATACTCTCTTGACTATCCATCAGTCAGGGGTGATAAGCCGTACTCAACTTCAATCTATCATCGAGTTCTTCTTGTACCTACTTCCACCACATGGAAGTGAACTTGAGGTCATGCTCGAGAACCTTTGAACTCAGATCATAGTGTAGTTGAACTATCTCTCTCTCATGTATATACGTAGTTCAACTGGATCTGTCACACTAATAATGCTCTCTCTCTTTGGCAAGGGATTAGGTCAACTTGGTAAGGTGATCTACCATAACCCATATTGCATCACGACCTCTCTTGGTCCTGGGGAGACCCGCCACAACGTCTATGGTGATCTACTCCCATTCCCTCTAGGGGACTCCTATCTGTAGCAACTCACTAGGTTATTGGTGTTTGGCCTTCACCTCCTGGCATGCATGGTGACAAGCCCCATGCAACTCTATATACTTCTTAATCTCAGGTATTCAAATTACTACTGCAAACTTTTACTATCTTAGTAGTACCACAGTGTATGGTGAACTTAAAATCATAATCTCCTGCATGTCATGATTCCTCAAGGTTGACTCCTCAGGAACTCTAAAACACTCTAGTAGTGGGTTTCACCTCCTTCCTTTTCTTGAGAGGTGTATCTGGGTGTTAGCCATACCGGTCTCATCTTCTAATGAACTTAGGGTTCACCTAACAACCTATTCCAGCCTCTCTATAGGCTAAACAAGATAGCTATATACCTGAGCTGTATTTAGCTGAGAACATCTTGTTACTACGTAAGCTTCCTTACGTTCTAGGTGATGGTGAAAACATAAACCTTCATATAATCCACTCAACACCCTCATCTTGAGGTTAAGTCAACTGAGTCAAGAAAACTTCGAGCTCATCACCTTGGTTATCAAACCCAAACTTATAACTTATATATTTAAAACTACTTCCAGAGAGGTACGTCCTCATATTACCTTGTTCTCTTCATCTTTTCAAACCATCTATTCAACATACTCTCTAAAAGGTGTGGTACTTCCTTTATCCTCAAACATCATAGATATGTTTCAACTCATATCACTTCATCCTTAGTATATGGCATGTGTTTTGTCCTGTCTCTCACATCCATAACGAGAGGAAATAAGCATTTGGTTGCAGTCCAAATATAGAGTTCTTCCCGTTCCAAGAGTAGAGATGGTGCATCACACATCGCCATAACATTTCCAATCCAAGTTGAAACTCACATCTCATGACTCCATACCATGAATATCTCAAATCTATGTTTACATCCATGAAAGGTTGTTCCCAAACACTCTTGGGTCTTCACATCTCTCATACATAATCCTTAGTCCTTTCCTCAAGGTCTCTAGGGTGCCGGTACTTTTGGGGTCATCCCTCTTCCCTTATGCATTTAAGGAGTGCCTCCCTCATTTGCCCTTTGGGTTCCATGAACTCATGAAGGTGATCAATCTCCTAACCCATGGTCCTTGGGCAAAGATAGATGTTACCTCCCAACCCTGTGGTCTTGTACATCTAGGGAATAGACAACTCCTACTCCCATCAGTCTTATCCCCACTTGACCTTAGTATTGACTTGGGATTCTACCATGGTACAACTCAAACTTGAATCCTTACCCAAAACTCCATCATCTCTCTGGGCACTCATGGTCAAACTTACCTCCTTTCATAGGGATCATGATGACCTACGTACCTCGGTCTGTCCCCATACAGGTTACCTCCATGGCAACATATCCCCATGGCCCTTAGAAATGGTCACACATGGGTCTATAGGTTCGTGCTCATACTATGTGCTCTCCACTTAGCTCGTCAAGCTCCTATGAGAGACCTCTTTAGGTTACCTCAAACCTAAACAAAAGCTGGTACTCACCCTACAGAAGGGTCCCTCCCCAGGATGGGACAAAACTATCTCTTGATAGTAACAAAGGTCACACACGTCCTTACTTCCATGGTCTACATCATCATGTGCATGCTTAGCCCTATCATGCTACTTATACACATAGCTAGCAAGAAGACAACCTACTAAGCCATCATGAGTTCATTGGTATGTCATACTTGTTCCTTATGCTCAACATTGGGCCAATACCATACATGCATATGTCATCAACCTATGTGAGAAGTTCATCAAACATATACCTTAGTCCAAGTGGGGTTTCTTTTAGCTCTATACATGAGGGGGGTACCACACTCAAACCTTTAGGAACTCAAACAATCTCTTGAGAATCATGTGCACCAGGTATTGCTACTCCCCCTCTTTGGTCCAGGAATCCCAGGTTCACTTCCTATGCATCCGTTGTCGAACTGCATGCTCAGTTGTTCAACCAAAAACAAAACATGTACAAGGTATGGCATATACTTCCTACCATTCTTCCACGTGAACAACACCTTAGATTCCTACACAAGAACAACCAACTGGATGTGAGACCTCACAATGTGTTTCCATACCTCTTCAGGGTCTACAGAACTCTCTTCCTATAACTAAAAGGTAAGCACCTATAACCTCTGTACATTGGTTCAGGAAGCCTCTTTCTCTTCTGGGGTTTGGTTCCTTGAAAGCATCCAAGGTACAATAAGCCTCCAATGATCATGCATGAGGCAACCACATCTATCCACTCAGGGTCATCTAAACCAGATCATATCATACCCAACTTCTCATGATTCCTCATGTCTCAGAGTCAAGGTGTCCGACCTTCCTCAATGATTCTTTAGAGCTAACCCTACAACTGATCTTACCACTGGAGGTTCTCTCTTAGAAGATTGGTCAAGCTCTTAAGGATACATGTCTACACCTTCCTGGGTGAAACATATGATCCAAAACCTATGTCCGATCAAGATTATTCAAAGCACTTCATGCTCATCTCATGAACATCAGGCATAACCCTTCTGGCTTAGGTCTAACACTTGCTTCCGACCTTACTGCCACTCTCTTCTATGTAGGTACGTGCCTTTTCCTACTCATATATATATATATATATATATATATATATATATATATTAGGATTCCTATCCTAACCTCCTCAATGAGGGTGCTATCCCTCACCCTTACCAAGCACGACAACCCAAGGTCGGGTCACCAAAAGGTACTAGGTAAAACAATCACACATAGATCATGCTTCTCATGGGTGTTCAAAACCTTTACGTAAAGCATGTACATCTAACCCACACACTTGAAGGTATAGAAGACTAAGGTATCCATCTCGTCTTATCATCTCTTTCTCTAACTTCCACTTAGGGTTTGGGTTGATCATTGTCCTCAGAGGATGCATGATGTCTCTACCTCTTCTTTGGGAGGCCTCTTCCTCCAAGGCTAACTCTCTCCTCAACCTCCTACAAGAAGGTCTAACCTCAGAGCTCTCCCGAGGGCATAGCAACACACGCCATGCAACCTAAGCATGTAACTAATCTTTAGTTTATGCTTAAACTATTAAAACTTATGTCCATGACATCTTGTTTACATACTTTGCATTATTTGGCGGAGGATTCCTTAATCCTTATTAATCTTATCCCAAACACAAGAGGGGTGTAGAGAGAGAAACCCTAAGCACTTAGAATCCTATATGAATTAGGGTTGAGAAGGGAAGAAGACATATGAGAAAGTCCTAGACGTATCTTACTTTGAGTCAAAACCTCTGATTTCAGCCAGGTAGTCACACAATATCTGGAAGTCCTCATAGACCGACTAGCGGGGCAGAGGAAATTCTTTCCAGCCCCCAGTTTGTGATCCTTTTTCTAGACACCTCCATCATTGGAAAATCCTCTAATAAATCCCTTGGGTTCTAAAGAGTTTGTAAAATTTAATAATTATTAGAGATTAAATGGAAAACCACCGCTCTAATACCAAATATAACGACCCCACTTCCCGGTAACCCCCAATTAAGGAAGACTAATAAGTCAGAGACGTTATCCCAAAAATAGGATCAATGGTTTTGAAAATAAAAAAAATAATTAATAAATTCTACAAAAGACTAAACTTTAAAGATGGAATAAAAATTACTTTTCACATACCTTTCAAATATAGGAAATAGGAATTTCTACCCTCAGTAGAATTCTAACTATATAAATCCTCCTTTATGAATTAACTTTAATCTTCACAAGTTCCATTTTACTATTTGTCCAATTTTAGATAATCCTAAAATGTCGAAAAACAAAACATTGGTCAATATAAATGAATATACCGGTATGTGGCGACAACCAAAATATTGCACATAAGTTCTAACAATATAATCACATCAAATAGTTGTTAACAATGCAAGATTACATTTTTCAATATGACTTCTCAACTGCTTTTACTCATCCTCTAGGATACCCTCTCTAGGGTTAAGTCCTTGCAAGTGACTTTAAGGCTACCTTCTCTATCCTGAGCTTGGTACCTAGGGTCACCTCTCTGGGTGCCCCGTGGTCTTCCCTCTGGGGATTGACCACTTCAGACCTTCTCTTCGGGGCTTGGTCTTGCATCATAAATCTAGAGATGGTATGTAGGTTCGAGACAGTCACATATATACTTAAGTTGTGATAATCATATTCACTTTGAAGATTGTAGAAGCAAAAACATACAAAAAGTTTATTTCCATGCAATCGATAAAACATTTGGAAAATGCCGGGAAACTAAAGCGTGTACTCATAATTAACCACATACCTGATTAGGAGATTTCATAAGAAATAAGCAAGTCCAATCAATCAGAAAATCCAATCCAAGAAAGCAATCAAGTCAACCACTCGAACGAATAGAATCCTGAAAAGGATGTATAACCTATTTACTACATACTCATCAAGAATCTACTTTATTGACTTGGAATCACTTTCTAGGCTTGTAATCTGAATTAGGGTTTCATTAGGGTTCCTTTAGATCTATTTACAATTTCCTCTTTTATGTCCAAAAAACCCTAAAACAACTATTCTAGGTGCAAAAACCCTAATTACTCACTTATTTGCATTAAAACCTTCTTTTCATCAAATAGGCTTAGGATTATACTAATATCACTTTTATGCAAAGGATCTCGAAATATAATTCATTAAAACCCATTAATACTTAGATTAGGATTTCTAAGCCCATTAATGCACATTAACATGTCAAACCCTAATTTAGGCTATCAAGCATATGGATCATTCTATTTATACATCAAAATATCTTTTTATTAACAACATGTTAATTTGCTCATAGATCATCCATATCAACATTCTCAATTTCATTAATCATGAAATTAGGGTTTCTTATTCATGAAAGCATTAAAGATGGTAACTTTAGGTACTTTTCAAACTATGATCATATTTAGGTTCTAAAACTATTTTTATTGAACTCCTTGCATTCTCCTGATCAATTTTCATATATAATACATATTAATCCGAGTTACCCATAAGTAGTTAGAATTTATGCAAAATAACTTGTGGCCAATGAGAAGCTGTCACGTTAGCAGGGTGGCCCACTCACCCTTTTCCACGTGGGTCACGGATCTATGAATTGTTGTCTGCCACATAGGCGGCCGACTCCACGCGAGCAGGTGCCTGGTCGGGGTGTTTTCCCCTTTTCACCCTTATGTCCCCCAGTTCTGGTCCTCACGCGATCATGGCAAAACTGTTAACTGGTTCCTGGCCTTTTTCTACCTTGCGATAGCTCTGAACAAGGGACCTGGCGAGTTAATGGAGGATTGACTATAGGCACCAGTGCTCCCGAGCGGCAAGTAAGGGCATCACCCCCGTTGACCCGCCCCGCCGGACCAGGGGGTGGGTCGAGATTGGCCTGCAATGGGTCCTAGATGGCTGGCGATGAGGGTGGATCCACGGTGGACTAGAGGAAGATCAGATAGCAAAGAGAAGCCCAGAGACCAAAACGTCGACAGGGAAAGATGCCCCTGATTCCGGCGGTGCTTTCTAAGGACTCCCCTCCTCTCAAAAAGGGGTATAGCCCCTTATATAGCCCTGACTCTGGATACCAGGCTTCCATGGAGTATGGATCCAACGAACACGTGGGGAAAGTGTTATTTCCCTCCAAAGTCCCACAAAACCAGGATCTAAAAGGTCTAAAACTTCCTCCCAAATCAATTGGGAGTAGTATCCTTTCTAGCCAGGGACTATGCAGCAAGAGGGGAGTGTGAGAAGATCACACCTCCTGTTCCCCTATTTTCTCAGTTGGACTGGAGGTACAAGACAATATAACCATCATTGATCTTAAATCGTACGACTACCAAAGGGCATGACACATGAATGGGTCGGGCCCTAGATTCCAATTGGAAAATAAAACACAGTATTTATTGTATCTTTCCTTTTCCTTCCCACTTTAGGAAATCTTACAAAATTCATATCTCGCAAACCATTTATCATTTTAATCCTAAATTTTAAAGGAAAGTACATAATGACTTAACCTACTTGTGTGCCGAGTTTGAGACTCAAACTCGAAGTTATGAGAGACTTTTCTTCATATGCAAGTTATTACTTAAAAAGCCATATTTTATACATATTTTCCCTCTCTTTCTCTTTTATATTCTTTATTTGGATTCCTTTTTACCATTAGAAACCTTGTCGACTCGAAATCTCATCCAGGATGATTCCATTATCCATATTTCCTCATATTTCTTATCTTTTCCTCATTATCTCAATTTTCCTTCTTAATAATGTATTATTTGATTTCTTCTTTTTCTTTTAATCATATTGGACTCATTAACATATTATGATCCACAAAATCACATGCACACAAGAAATATTGCAAAGGAAATTCATTCAATACACATAAATCATACAATTCCCATAATCATACATTTATTGGGTAAATTGCATTTCCAACCATATGAACCCAAAAATTGGGGTTGTAATAATGACCCCAATGCAAGAACAATCTATACATCACTCATTAAGTATCCACTTCACCTATCTGAGTGAGTTATTTGGCTGGAGAAGAGGGTTGTCTAGCTGGTGCCTTGTTTTCAAGACCTAATTTTTTGTCATTGGTTAATTAGCAAATGTCTAAATGAGCAGATACATAAATATAATACATTCCTACAATTTTCTTATTCTTTAAACAATTTAATAGATAACGACCAACCACTTATGATGTATTGATAAATGTAAAAACATAAATAACATATCAAGAAAACTTAGTATTCAACAAACATCATGATTTGTCTGTATTTAGTAATTTTCCTTGGATCAAACTGACTTGTACCAGACTATTAGACATCATCACGGTATGCTTCAACACACGAATGCACCATCTTAGGGTGTAGTCGGATACCCTAAGACAAAGCATGTCCATATCCATCGCTAGACAGGTAGGGCCTACAACCTCTATACCTCTTCCCCACCTTGGTACCATGCTAAGGCTCAATCACATATTACATATTTTCTTTTTCCATTTAAAGGGTGTTCACCCCTAACATAATATATCAACTGAAAATAAAGTTGGAGTCTTGCTTCCACCTTTCTAGAACTTCCCCTAACCTTAAACCTAAAGAAGGTTGGGGTCTCGCTTCCACATATGTGGAATTTATCCTAACCTCCCACATATTATCCCTCTGGGTCTACTCCACTTCAGGCCTTCACCACTTGGTCTTCAACCCCACGTGTAACATCCCATGATTTGAGGCATTGGATAAGTTGATCTTAAAAGGAATGATTGGACTACCCATATCACCAAGGTGCACCTCCTTTTCTGGGAGCCCATCACTAAAGAACTCCATAGTTAAGAGTGCTCAGCTTGGAGTAGTACTAGGATGGGTGACCAGTCGGGAAGTTGATCCTGGCTTGCACGTCAGTGTGGACAAAGTGCGCAGTTAAGGCTAGTGGTGGTCTGTGGGGCCAGTCGTTGATCGACCTTTTTCACGCGTCTGGAAATGAACGCGGGACGAAGGAAGGAATCAAGCTTTAAATTTATAACCCGAAACCTTCTAGGCCCCCGCAACTTTATTACGGGGTCGAAGTAGATATACGGGGTCGAACAGAGGGACATGGTGACGTTTAGGATGCCATAGATCTTGTTGTTTAGTCAGATAAGCCAAGACGATAGTCGATAAAAGTAATTGCTAGAACTAGTCTAGCGGGTTGTCATGATATAAAACAAAACAAAGAAAAGAAAAAAAAAATAGAGCTCATGAGTCTACTAATCAGAGAAAGAGAGTTCCTGGCTATGTAACCACAAATGGGGCAGTCTATGCACTCGTTCTCGGGCATATAAAACCCTTGAACACCCAAACAAGTATCTAGTACGCACAGTGGCATCTGTCCTGTGGGGTAGTCCCACTCGCTCTCGTGATGCGTGACTAAAACCATCAACAATATGTTAATGACCCTCTCTTGAGGAATGACATATCAACACCTCGGAATACACTAAGTTCCCTCTCAAGTCTTAGGATATTATGGGATGTTAGGAACAGAATACCTCGGATCGCCCTCCTCTCGAGTTCAGATCCAAACTAACGTCTCTTAGCTATTCCTACAACGGATCTCTCGATACAGGCAGAAACAACAGTTCAAGCAAGTAAGAGATCAACCAAACTAGCAATCATAACTTAGAAAGAGAAAATAGAACATGCAACATACTAGATCTGATATGAATCTACTTGCTTAAGGCAAAAGTATATAAACATGCCCAGATCGGGCTACATAGCCAAGAAGGAGCTAACTAGCCATAGATAAGCATATAAGACACCGAACAAAGATGGATAAACACCATTTGTACAAGAAACAAAGGAATGCAGTAGAATGAAAGAGAAGAGGGAAGAGATATAGCCCATAGAGGAGAGGTGGCTCTCGCTCCTCGGCCTCTGTGCAGGTCAGATCTCGACCCTTGGGTCTTCTCTTCGTCCCTCTGGACTCCTCGACTCTCTCTCTCTCTCTCTAGACCGTATCGGGCAACTGTATCGACCAGGCCGTATCAGGCAGACCGTATCGGGCAACCGTATCAGGCAACCGTATTGGGAAGTAGACTTTTGGGGAACTCGACACACTAGCTCCTTGGTCTAGGAACTAGCTCTTGCAAGGTCCTCCCTCTGGCTCCCTCCTCTTTGTAGGTTGGCAGCTGGTATTTATAGGCAGCAAGTTGATGGGAGTTGTAGCTTTTATTGGTCCACGTGTCTTTCATCCGTGGCTTCGATCTTGAGGCATAAGGTGGGCCAATATGGCTGTCGCTCGAAGACCGTGTCGGGCAGGGGGAGTGTCAGGCAGCTGTATCGGCCACCCATATCGGGCAGGCCATATCGGGCAGGCCGTATCGTCCAGACCATATCGGGCAGCTGTATCGGCTAGGCCCTATCGGGCAGTCGTATCGGCCAGGCCCTATCAAGTAGCCGTATCGGCCAGCTGCTAGAATTCTTGTCTTTTCAGGTTCGGTACTTGAGAGTCCCAAAATTGGCTAGTTTCGGTGCCTGCAAGTCTAAAACAGGCTAATTAGCTACATTATTGGATATTTTCACTACATTATCTAATGGAGAGACAGAAAACATAAAAAATGAACAAAAGAGTGCATATTAAGACTAAAGTGGCACAAAACTATAGATAAAATGCATAGAAAATATGCGCTAATTTGGGTGTTATCAGTCGTCATTCCTGAAACTCTACTAGAACCTAGGGCATTGTGCCCAGGCGTTACACCACGTGTGAATGACCCATTTCACCATCCCAATATGGATCCTAAGACGGATCATGATGTCCAAGGCACTTATTTAAATCAATCAAACTTTCTCATTCTTATTACAACTCATAAAATAACTCATGGATTTTATGCAGGCTGACATGCATCCAACGTGTATAGAAACACATTATAAATAAGTTATAGTTCAAGACACATTAATTCAGTAGTATATAGTTGCATTCAAGCCTTAAAATGCCACAAGGATTATCATATGATTATTCAACCTTATTTTTAGGCATCAAGTACTATATCAATCCTCTTTCCAAAGGCTCTCACAAAATTATCACTGTCGTAAATGTCATCTGAGTATAAGATAAATTTTGTTAATTTATAATTTCATTTTAGGCATTCGTAAGCTTACTGTTCAATTGTAACTTTTCAAGTACATGATATTTATACCATGAATATCAAGGAATGATTACAATAGAAACAAACAATCAACTCTATCACATTCTTGAGCATTTCATGAGATGAATACTCCTCTTAAAGACTGATTTAAAAGTAGATATAAAATACAATCATGCTAAGATCACCTTAAGTATAATAAAAAACAATCAAATATATGCATAGTTAATCTCTCAGATTTTGCATCAATCATAACTTCAGAACTTACATTAAGCACAAAGAAGGTACACATAATGACATGTCAAATTTCATAATTCCCTTATGATCCTTTTCAAATATGTTCCAGTAGTAATTTGTTTTGATCAAACTAGGAAGAAGAAGAATGGTGTAGCACAAGTAGTACAAATGTATCTACTCACCTTGATTTATAATATACAAATTCAAAATCTATCAAGAAAAGTACAATTGAAATTTCTTCTAGCAAATTTCACTATTTCATTCAAAATAGCCATGAAGAAGAATCCTAAAGAAGGGGAAGAACAAATCAACAATTTTTTTTCCAAAAAAACGAAGTGAAGAAGGGAAAGAGAAGTGAAACCATTATGTATTCAAAGATCTAAAAAACCAAACTTAAACCAAGAAAACTGAAGAAGATCTGAAGTCTTTAGCTAGAAATCTGGAAGAAAATAACTTTGTTCAGCCTTCTTTACCAAGGTTCTCCCTTAGTCATCATGGAAGTCACCCTACAGACCTCCAAAGCTTATTGTTTCAGTTTGGTTAAATAGAGGATGATAATATGAATCCATAAAACCAAAGTTCATCAAATCCCATCAAGTATATAAAATGTTATGCCATTTTTTGTGACTGCATCCTGAAGAGCGGCGCCACTCGCCTCTTGCTGTTCGTGTGTCAACTACAGGATATTCTATACATGCATATTAAAAATATAATAACTTTCTCAATTTATTTCCAATTCAATCCAATTATTTTTTCATTGGATTTGTAATCCAATTTTCTACAAGAATGTAATATTAGTTTTAACAAAATATCAAAAAAAATTCTCTATAAATCAATTACCCAAGTCTTTAAGTATGGAAAACCTTTCTAGTATGTGTTATTCCATGCTTGACTTTATTACGATTCCAACTTTCAAATTCAGACTTAATGTACATTTATTCTAATAAAAAAATCTAGTTCTCAATCATTATCATCATCAAAATATAATTCTTAGATTAATAATATGAGACAAGGTTTAGACTAACCATAATGGTTAATCTAAGTTTTATAAGTAACCTTTTTTTTAAAGAAATATTTAGAAGTAACTTGAGTTTGGGTCACTACAAATTCTCCCCCCTTAAGAAATTTCATTTGCTTTCGATTACTTTAGAAGAAATCCTTCACCATTTCCTTTTTGCATCTCATGCTTGATCTTTTCAATATTAGAATATATACCCTATTTTTGTAAAATATATATTATTTTAGAGTTGGTTTGATCTGTAAATATACCAAAACTGTCGCCTCATGTACTATACTCAACTGAGTATTCATCCCCTCTAAGGTCTAACAACATGTTTTCTTTTACATGTTCGATGATACAACCCAACTCTAGTTGAAGAAGATGATTTATATCTAGCTGTGTATGCAACCACATTGGCCTTACCAAGGTGATAGACAATCATGCATTCATAATATTTAATTATCTCTAGTCATCTACACTATCTCAAATTTAGTTCTTTTTGAGTAGTAGTATACTCTAGGCTCTTATGATTAGTAAACACTTGTTATTGTTCTCCATAAAGATAATGACAACAAGTTTTTAGTGCTAACACAACTACAACTAACTGTAAGTCATGATTTGGGTAATTCTTCTCATGCTTCTTCAATTGTCTAGAAGCATACACGATTATCTTTCCATCCTACAAAAGCACACATCCTAAACTCTTCCTTGAAGCATCACAAAAAACTATGAAGCCTTTACCATTCTCAGGTAATGACAACAAATTAGTTATGTAGTCAACCTTTCCTTCAAAATCTAAAAACTATTCTCACATTCTTCTGTCATACAAAAGATGTCTCTTTCCTTGTTAAGCTTATAAACAACATGGCTATAACACTAAAGTCATGTATGAAGAATCTATAATATCCTGCTAGTCCAAGAAAACTACAGATTTTGGTTGGAGTTTTGGGCTATTCCCATTGTGACACTGAATCAACCTTCTTAGGACCTATACAAATACCTTATCTAGAAATAACATGGCCTAAAAAGGCCTAAAAAGGCAACTTCTCAAAGAAAAACTCACATTTACCAAAGTTTGCATATGGATGATGATGTTGTAATAATTGCATTAAAGTTCAGAAATGATGTTCCTGCTGCTCAACATTTTCAGAATATAACCCACTATCATCTACTAATACATTAACAAATTGATCCAAGAACTATCTAAAAACCATGCTTATTAAGTCCATTAACGTTTTTGGAGCACTGGTTAGTCCAAATGACATAACCAAAAACTCATAGTTTCCATATCTCATGTGAAAGGTAGTTTTTTCCTGACTTAATCCTCAACCAATGATAATGTGATATCAAATCTATATTAGAATAGATATTATCTCCTCTTAGATAATAAAACAAGTCATCAATCCTAGCTATTCCTGATAGTGAACTTATTCAAGTGTCTATAGTCAATGCACAACCTAATTATCACATCGTTCTTATTCACAAATAGAATTGCTGCTCCCCAAGGTGAAGTACTAGGTTGTATAAAACCTTTATCTAGAAGCTCTTATATTTGTGTCTTAATTTCTCTAAGTTCTACTTGTGCCATACGGTAAGGTGGTAATGACATTGGTAATGTATCATGTTCTAGGTTGATCTCAAAATCAACCTCCCTAGGTGGGGGTAATCCTGACAATTCTTTAGGAACCACATCACAAACTCCTGCACATAGGTAGCATATGACAAACTAGGATTCTCAACACGTGTATCCATCACATGTCCTAGATATCCCTAACATCCCTTTCTCAACATCTTCTCAGCAACCATCACTAAAATCATACATGTTGGTAAGACTCTTCTATCCCCAACAAAAGTCCATGTTCTACATTCATCAGGATATTCCACTTCTTTTGTAAAGCAATCAAATCTTGTTTTATACTTCTCTAAACTATTCATACCAAGATTATATCAAATCATTGCATTTTAAGTGACAATTCACTTGAATGCTATGACTCCCGTTAGATAGAACACACTTTGGGAATATTTCATCGATATACATATGTCTACTATAGGAATTTACAAAATAAAAGCATAAGGTATGTGATTTCTAACATATTACTTTTGGCTATCACAACTCTTGTCACAAAGAATTAGTTGCATTAGGATCAATTAAAACATATACAAGAGTAATGGCATCAATTTATAATTGCATCTGACTTGTTAGTACTCATGGAACTCCTTTTTGTTGATTCATAGCATAAGTCTGAAGAGTTACTGATTCCTTTCCTTTTCTTCTACTAATACTGCTCTCTAATGTAGCTCCCTATGAGCTAAAACCTGCATTAGAAACAAATGCACCTCTAATACCACTCTGTTGAGTCTGTTGGGTTTACTGACATTGACCTCTTGGACTCTATCTAGATTGTTGTTGCTATCCTCCTTGTGAGAATTATTTGGTGTAATGCCCAAGCCATCCACACCTATAACACGTATGAGGATTGGGATCCCAAAACTTCCCCAAATGCACACGTCCACAAGTTTTGCATTGAACTGAGAGTTTATTCCATATCTCATAAGCTATTTCAGAATTAGATATACGATTAAATTGATCAAGATGTCGATGGGTGACGGCGGCGGGCCTTTACCCTTGATGGGCGATGGCAGCGGGCAGGCTGTGTCATGCTCTACCGTAGGCAGAGGAGGACAACGATCTTCCACACAGTCATCGGCTGGAGAGGGAGCCATCTCTGGTGGCGCAGGAGGCATTGTGGCCTTGGGAGGTAGTTCTCAGTAGGTGAGCACAACACTAGGAAAGAAAGATGAGGATGGAACCAAATGTCTGGAGGAAGTCACAGTGGGGCGTGCCTGGGCGAAAGCTGTGGAAGGACCTCCAATGCACATTTGTAGGAGAATTGCAGATGATTCGAAGAAGCCCTTATTCAAAGAGGGCGATAGACGGAAATGGACAAGGTTTACTGAGCCGAGGAAATGGATGACTATCATAGGCATTCTGCAATTGTCCAAATCGTAGGCACCTCAGTGAACTTCGGCCAAATTAAAGGATGGATGCTTAGAAGCTGGAGACCAAAGGGGGATATGGAGCTGTTCTCCCTAGTAGATGGTTTGTTCCTCACCAGGTTCGCCAATGAAGGAGACATCAAGGGAGCAATGTAGAAAGGTCCTTGGTTCTTTGATGACCAACTGGTGTTGGTCCGTAGGTGGACGCCTGATGCCGATATCCAGAGGACGACTCTCACGACAGTGCCAGTTTGGATCTCACTACCTGAGGTGGGCAGAAACTGGTCGTTCAAAGTGATAAACATCATTGCACGCGTGATTGGGGAACCAAGAGAGATTGATTGAAAGGCCTATGGTTCGGCGATGGGATGTGCTTGCGTTTGTGTTGACATCACAGTGGCATAGGAACCTCCCTCAGAGATCATGGTGGAGCTACTGAATGGCGCCGGATGGGAAGTCAAGCTGAAATACGAAGCTTTACCGGACCACTGCGACACCTGCCAGGTGTTCGGTCATAGTACCGGTAAATGCCTGGGGGCAAGAAGCACGAAACCTATGATGGAACCTCCTATTGTTGTGATGGAGACTAGAAGACCTCCCAACAAGATATTCCAACCCATGCCTCCTCAGCGTGATTGCACGAGACAAGGCATGGTACAAGAAAAGAGGATTGAAATCCCAATTGACATGAACAAGGATAAGTAGCTTGCTGATGTCCATGTTGTTGTCAATGTGGAAGAAGAAGGAACCTCGAATCAACCAAAAGAAAATAGCAGAGAGGCAAACAAAGAGACGGAGAAGGACAAAACAACAGAGCCCAGTAACCCCTTCTCGGTGTTAAACCAACTTGAAGGAGAAGAAGCACCTACAGGTGCTGAAGATAGAAGAAGTAGAAGCCCCCGACATACCAAGAGTGCTACTACTAAGGAGAAGAACAAGCCCAAATCCAGTGGAGGAGGAGGGCCTAAAAAGAGTAATTGATGTCGGTACTCACATGGAATGTGCGAGGGGTCTCTTTACCCAAATCACAAAGAAGGCTAAGGAAGATCCTGAGTAGGGAAGATGTGGAGTTAGTCTACTGTATGGAGATGAGGATTAAGAGAGTTGTCGCTGATAGGATGACAATGTTGTTCCCCCCTCAATGGGGATTTGTGTCTAATCTGGATAAAGTAGAAGGAGGTAGAATTGCCATTGATTGGGACACGAACAAATGGCAGATTGAGAGGATCAACTCTAGTGACCAAGTCATCACCATCAGTTGTTTCAACAGAGGGGGTTTCTCTTGTATCCTCTCAGCTGTCTATGGGGAAAATCTATAAGTGGACATGGAGATTCTCTGGAAGGAGATGGAGGCAACAACACAATAGGACATACCTTGGATTGTCCTAGGTGACTATAACATCAGAAATGCGGGAGATAAATGGGGTGGAAAATGAGTACCAGGACGAGTGATTGATAAATTCAATCAGTGTATGGATGCGCCTGAGCTTCATGAGCTCAATACAATGGGAGGAAGTACCACTTTGTCTAATAAATAGAAGAAATGAATTGCCAGTCGGCTGGATAGAGGAGTGGTTGATAGCGCCTGGTTGTACTGCATGCCTAATGTAGTGGTGAAGTTGGGATCTCATAGATTCAACGATCATGCTTGGATGTATGTGAAGCTAAAAGATACAAAAGCCAAACCCATACCTTTTTGGTTATGCAATTTTTGGACTAAATGGGAGGGTTACAAGGAGGTTATCAAGGGATGTTAGACTGAACGGATAGAGGGAAATCCTCTATATAGATTCCTCAAGAAGCTATTGCTTTTGAAAAGAAATCTGAAGGTCTGGAGCAAAGAAAAAGTGAACATTGAAAACCTCTTGGCTAAGGCTAGGAAGGAGTATGAAGATAATGCATGTCTGCTAAGGGACCAACCTCTTAATGAGGTGCTGCTCTTAATGGAGGAGAGAGTATGCAAGATGGAACAAGCCAAGGAACAATTCTTGTGGCAAAGAAGTAGATTGAGGTGGATTGAAGATGGGGACCAGAATACTAAAGTATACCACACAACTATTAAGAAGAAAGAGATGAGAGACACCATTTATGAACTCATTAATGCACAAGGTCAGAAGGTTGATTCCTATGATGAGATCGAAGAGGCAGTAGTAAATCACTTCACCAACCTTTACAAAAACATCCACATTTCTTCTAGCACATCTGATTTGCCCAAAGATCAAGTCACAAATGCAATGAATACACATTTATTCAATGAGGTTAATGAGATGGAAGTCAAAGAAGCTTTGTTCTCTATCCACAGGGCTAAAGCCCTAGGCCCAGATGGGTTTAATAGTCACTTCTTCCAGGAAGAGTGGGACATGATCAAGGATGATCTATGTGAAGCAGTGAACTGGTTCATTAAAGAGGGCAACATGGTAGGAGCGGTGAATCACACTTTTATCAAGCTGGCACCTAAGAATAAGGATGCCAAAAGCATGAATGACTTTTGCCCTATCGCATGCTTCTCAGTGCTGCATAAAACTATAGCTAAGGTGCTCTCTAGAAGACTCAAAGAGATCCTTACCCACATTATATCTGAAGATCAAAATGCTTTTGTTAAAGGTAGAAGAATTGGGGACTGCTCTTTGTTTGTGCCTGAGTTCCTCAGGGAGTTTAGTAACAAGAACACATATGCCAAAGCCGTCATGAAGATCAACATTAGTAAAGCTTACGACCATGTCAGTTGGGGATTTATTATAGACATAATGATAGCTATGGGGTTCGATAATAGATGGATTGGTCTCATGAGACAATGTGTTGAGACTTGTTCATTCTCTGTGCTGGTTAATGGTGCCCCTGAAGGGATGTTCTATTCAACCAATGGGTTGAGGCAGGGTGACCCGCTTTCACCCTTGCTCTTTACTATTGTGATGGAAGAGCTTTTACATATGATGAAAGGGGCGGTTGAAGAAGGCAGGGTTTAAGTGTATAAGGTCAAAGGTGTCAAAGTTAAACTGGTGCTCATATTTGCAGATGATGTGCTCCTGTTATCTAAAGGCAACATCAAAAGGCTGAAAGAAGTTCAGAAGATCCTAACCTCATTTGGCAAGCTGACGAGGCTCTACATAAGTACAATCAAATTGTGTGTTTTTCTATCCAAATCATGCGATAACAGAAGAGGCCGTCTGAAGAGTGCTACGGGGATGATTTTGGGGAGATTACCAACCAAGTACCTGGGCATGCCCATTAATGCAGGTAGTGTGAGCTCGAAGGACTTTATAATAGTCCTTGATGATCCGAGGAACAAGATTGAAGGCTGGAGTGGGCTGTAGATTTCGTTTTCTGGTAGACTTGTGCTGATTAGATCTGTTGTGCAAGCAATCATTCAGTTTGGGCCACCATGGGGGATATCCCTAATCCCATCATCTCTATTGTCGCTCTATGTCTTCTAATTTCCTTTGGGTTGGTAAAGGACATGGCATATCTTGGGAGATGATCACCAAACCTTTTGATAAAGGTGGTCTTAACTTAACTGATGCAGGTGTTATTCTAGCTACTAATACAAAGAAGAGAATTGAGAGATTCTTAAAAAAACAATAATATGTGGATGAAGTGGATGCATAGCAGGTATGGGGACTTACTACTGTTATACAAGAGATTAAACCCCTCCACTGTCTAGAGGAGAATGTGCAAAGTCTTTCAGAAGGAGTACAAGGTTGATGGCAATGGTATCTGGCCTGCTATAGACCAGACAACTTTGATCAACAATGGTGCTGTTTGTAATCTGACTACTGTGCACACTAAGAAGCTTTGGGGCAGGATCCAATGCCCCAAATGGAGCACCCTTGTCTACATAATTCTACTGAACAAACTCCCTACTAGAGATAGGCTTCTTAGTTGGGGTTTGCAAACAGAGGAGGTGTGCCCTTTGTGCAAGACAATGAACGAATAAAAAAACCCTATCTTCCTTGAATGCAAGTTCTCCAAACAACTATGGACTATAGTTTGTATGAGAAACGGGTGGAGAAGGAGGAATATCACAAATGTGGATGACAGTTTGATCTATATGGAGTAGATCTACAGAAATAACAAAGTTGGAATGCATTTTGCTATTCTATGCATTTTGGGCTTATGTTACACATCTGGATGGAGAGAAATAGAAGAATCCATGAGCTTGGGGAACTGGAGTACCTCAAGATTTTAGAGAATTTCTTGAGGGTGTTATGCATACAAGTTAACCATAGAAAGGACCTGCTAACAAAGCTGAATCAAGATACATGTATGTACTGGGGTATTTTGTAGTTACACCCCTATATAGTTTTCTGTTTGGCTTGTGCCATGCTTGTGAGGGCTTGTCCCCTATTTTGTAAAGCTTGCTACAACCTTTTTGAAATATATTTACCATATTCCAAAAAAAAGTTTCGCATTGATGTGGTGCTGAAGCATAACTAGGTGCTGTAAACTCTTAATGACTCATTATTGCAAAAGATTATGCAAAACTAACTCTCAAAGGATAGTATCCTCTACCATGACCTCTATTTCTTCGCCTATGCCTCTATCTTGTTGTTTCCTATATAGTATACTATATGAAGATGGTGCCCTTCTATATGGTGGTGGTCTACTAGTCCTTGGATGACTTCTATAACTTGGTTTGAACATTTTAGTGCTCACTCTCTTTCTCCCCTCATCTTTCCTTCTGATTTAAAAATAGCTATTTCAACTCTTCTTGATGCATCTACAAGGGCATGCAAATTAGAACAAATCTCCTTGATAGTTACCTTTCTTCCATCCACAAATTCAACCCACTTTCAAACCTTCTAATGTTGTCGTCAATAGTCACACATAGCTAAGGACAAAACCTTAGTAGATCTAAGAACAAAAATTCATATTTAGTCACTAAAATATTTATTAGCCTTAGTGTCTCAAACTATCTAATTGTATCATGCACATATGTCATAGAGTAACGTCGTGACTCAAAACATCCCTTAAATTTAGTCCATATCATGTTGTTTCCAGCTCCTTGCATCTGCTCTAGCACCCACCAGTGGTTAGCACTACCTTTTAGTGGGTAGACAACCATTTTCCATCTTTTGCTCCTTTTGTACATGTGCTAACTAAAAGATCTATTCAGTCTCAAACAACCACACATCAACTTCATTAGGGTCTAAACTACATGTGAAGTCATAAGCCTCAATCTTTCTTAACTTTTTGTATGATCTACTTAATTCTCTAACAAGGTTTGGTTGTCGTACAGGTTCCCTAAAACTCCCAGTTGCCTGAGTAATTTCAACCATATAACCTTGTGACATTGTTAACATTTTTGGTGTAAACTGTGGACCAAGAGCATGAGGATGTTTTTGAGGCCTCACTACTTCTTCTACATTAGGTACATGCTTGGCACCATGGGATGACTCTGCCCTAAATGATGAAGGAGGTGACAAGTGAGGTATATTTTTTGCATGTCCTTCTAGAGATGTCTAGGCTCCACTCACACTAAGAGTTAAGTCTAAAGCTTGATATCTTCTTCTTGCATTCATAACTATAAAAGACACACATATTACATCTAAAGACAAGAAGATCCTCAATATGTCCTATGTTCTTGCACTAATGTAGAACCTTAAGCTCGAATATCAAGATCTATGTGGACCCAATCCCAAAAACCAACCAAACACTTGATTATTGGGACCAAAATCCTAATGGTTTTGTGACACACTTACCTCCAATCGACAAACTAAATGATAATAAATAAGAAACTATTTCATTCAGAGAACATTTTACTAAAAATAACTTGTTACATATTGTTTCTCATTAATAAAAAAAGTTTAACTAGCATGAATTCATGTAACTCTTCATAGTTATACCTAGAATGTTCACTAAAATATTTATTGTTCATCTTATACACAAGTATGTGCATAAAAATGTCATGCTAATCTATAAAACACAAGGAAAAACCACAAGTTCATCCCATGACCCCAATACAAGAACTATCTAGATATCACACATTAAGTATGGGCTTCACCTATTTGAGTGAGTTACCTATCTAGAGAGGATGGTTGGCTAGCTAGTTCCTTGTCTTCAAGACCTAATTTTTTTATTGGTTGATTAGTCAATGTCTAAGTAAGAAGATACATAAAGGAAATACATTGCTACAACTTTCTTATTTTTTAAACAATTTAATATATGACAACTAACCACTTATGATGTATTGATCAATTTAACAACATAAACAATGTATCAGGAAAACTTAGCATTCAACAAACATCATGATTTGTCTTTCTTTATCAATTTTTCCCTAGATCTAACTAACTTGTACCATCCAAATGAGACATCATCATGGTATGTTCATGCACATGAAAGCACCATCTATACCTTAGGGTGTAGTCAATTACCCTAAGGCAAGGCACATATAGATCCTCCGCTGGATAGGTAGGTCCTATATCCTCTCTACCTCTTCTCCACCTTGGTACGAGGCTGGGTCTCAAATACATAGCACATATAAACATTTTTCTCATTTCATAGAGGGATCGCCCCTAACATAATATCTCAACTGAAAATAATGTTGGGGTCTTGATTCCACCTCTCTGGAATCTCCCCTAACCTTAAACCAAAAGAAGGTTGGGCCCTGGCTTCCACCTTTGTGAAACTTCTTCTAAACTCCCACAGATTAGTCCTCATGATCTAATCCACTCAGGCCTTCATCAACTGGGTCTCACCCCATGTGTGAATGACCATTTTCACCATTCTAGTTGGGATCTGATGATGAATCACGGTGTCCAGGACACTTGTCTAAATCAATCAAAATTTCTCTTTCATATTACATCTCTTAAAATAACTCATGGATTTTATGCATGCTTATAACCAACATTATAAATAAGTGACAATTCAAGAAGAATTAATTCATTAGCACACATCTGCATTAAAGCCTTAATAGGCCATAAACATTATCACATGAATGTTCAACCTTCTTCTGAGGCATCAAGTACTAAGTCATCCTTTTTCTGAAGACTTTGACAGGCTTATCACAACAAAAATGTCATCGAGTATAAGATAAATTTCACTTATAATATCATTTTAATCATTCATAATCTTACTCTTCAGTTGTAACTCCTAGTACATGAGATTTATATCATGAACATAATGGAATCACTATAATAACAACACGTAATCAATTCTGTCATGTTCTTGATCATTTCATGAGCTGAATACTCCTCTAAAGATTGATTTAAAAGGTAGATGGAAAATAAAATCATGCTAAGATCACTTTAAGCATAATAAAAAACAATCAAATGTATGCCTATTTGGTCTCTTAGATTTTGTACATCTATCATAACTTTAGAAATTTATATTAAGCACAAACAAAAAGGTGAAAACCATGACATGTCTGATTTCATACATCCCTTATGATCCTTTTCATATATGTTCCAACAGTAAGTTATTTTGAGCAAATGAGGAAGAAGAATAAAGGCATAGCACAAGTATTATAAATACATATCTACTTACCTTTCTTTAGAAGAGACAAATTCGAAATCTATCACGACCAAACTTTCTTCTAGTAAATTCTCTTCTTAAATCAGTCCTATTTCATTCACAAAATGATCGTGGAGAGGAATCATAAAGAAGAAAAATAAAAAATCAACATTTTGTTCCAAAAATGAAGTGAACAGGTGGAAAGAGAAGTGAAATTCATAGGCATTGAAGATCTATTTAAAACCAACCTTAAACCAAGAAAAGGGAAGAAGATCTGAAGTCTTCATCTAGAAATCTGTAAGAAAATAACTCTATTCAGCCTTCTTCCTTTGTCGCTATGGAATTTGCCTTACGGTCCTCCAGATCTCCCATTTTTTTTGGATAGAGGATGAAAATACAAATACATAAAACTAAATTTCATTCAAACCCATTGAGTATATAAAAATTTATATCATTTTTTGTGATTGGTCCTGAACAAAAACGCCACTCGCCACCTACTATTCACATGTCAATTGTTGACTGTTATATATATGCATATTAAAAATATAATAATTTCTCATTTTAACTCTAGTTTCATCCATTATTTTTGCATTGGATTCATAATTCATTTTTCTATAGTAACATAAGTATTAGTTTTAATAAAATATGAAACAACATTTTTTCTATAAATTAGTTACTCAAGGCTTTGAGTATGGAAAACCTTTCCAATATGTGTTGTTCTACTTTGCCTCTATTATAGTTTCAACTTCCAAAGTCAGACTTAATACACATTCATTCTAGTAAAATTCTAGTGCTTACTCATTCACAACATCAGAATATAATTCTTAAACTGATAAGATGAGATAAGGTTTAGACTAATCACAATGACTAATCTAAGATTGAGAAGTAACTCTAGTTTGGGTCATGAGAATGTAGTGATTGGGTGCAATGTGACACTTGTGAAATATTGTGAATGATGGAGATGGAGTTTCCCCTATGGAGTGATATATTGACCACTTGATAAGTAGACTATAAAATGCATGGCCATGCTCATGTGAGTCGATATATGATATGAATCTCACATAATCTCAACAGTCTACTCTAGTCTAAGAAACATAGATTGAATGTTAAGAGGATGACAATTATATGTCTTAGTTTCAGTCTAGATATCTGTGACAAAGAGATTATGTGGTCAAGGTAACATCGGTCACTTTATAGGTTCAATTTTTTATCCAACTCATTCTTAACACTTGAGTTGTAATTTTTTGTTTCTAGATACTGATGTTTGCTTGTGAAATTTAAAACATCACTGCCAACATAACAAGAAACCTACAAGTCAGACACGTAAGGATGTTAAAGGAATCAAAGCTCAAAATTACACATATGATTAGAATGGTTATGAATCATGTACAAGTTGATTTGTATCCAATCGAACGACTTTCCAGACCAGTCAGTCGACTAGATGGTTTTGACTAGATGGTTGGATTGAATGTCAATCAACCAACTTATCACCAATTTGGCAAGTGATCAATTATATGAATGGATAATCCAGTCAGACGAATGGAAAAAGATAGTGTTTTAACTCGATTTTCACATGTAATTATATAATTGAAATACAATTATTTCAATAAAAAGGATATAGTGGAAATATGTTATGCTTTCTTTTGAAAGTATGGCTTTCTTTTGTAAAATTTCCCTTTGTTGTGAATTTCGTGGTTCCTACTATTTTTGTTAATCCAATAATGAATATAAGGGAAAAGCAAGAGAAGAAATCAAATATTAAAAAAAGCAAAAGATAATGCACAATAAGTTATGTACTTATGAGAATTGTGTGGAATTCTCTAGAAAATGGTATGGATGACCATTAACAGTTTGATTTCAGTTTCACATGGTTCCTAATAAGAAAAGTAATTAAAATAAAAGATATGAAAAACATAGAAAGAGAAAAGGATTAGTTTTGATGCTTTAAATATAGGAAATAAGAGGAAGAATTACATGTTAATAAAAGTATATTTTCTTTTCAAGTTTTGCACTCAAACTCTGCCCATGATTAGATAAAGTCATTATGGAATTTCTCTTAAAATTTGAGAAAAAAGGATTAAATATGTGAGAGATATGGTTTTTCCTAATTTTCTTAAAGTGAAGAGGTTTAAGGGAAATATAAATTAAATGTAACAATTTGATTGTTTTGGAAATAAGGGGACCCGACCCTTTTTAGTTGTGCACATTTTATGGACCATCAAATCCCATATCCTTTGGTGACATTGTTGTCACCTACCTCAGCCAGTTTTGAAACAAGAATAGAAATGCTAGATCTCATTTCACACAGATCTCCCTCTCTCATTGTATAAAATATTAGCAACTATCTCATTGGAATCAGAGAGAGAAGGCAATCCAGTTCATCCCAAGTTTGACCCACATTGGCAAACTATCATGACTTTCCCCAATCTAAGAGCAGGTCGAAACCCAACCCTACAGAGGCTCACCTATAAAATGGGTATGAAACTATCCTTAGAGATCACATACTCATGTGCAAGGTTCCGCGTAACCCAAAGTCTAAACCCCTACCTTCAATACCATAGCTTCATTGGTCTTCTTCCTCATTCTTTCCACAACACCCTACCAAAGAGGACACCTTCCTCTCTCTCTACCTCAATCACCTCTAGTAAATCCAAGACTGCCGTTGAGTCTAGCTATGGCCATCAAAGGTGCTGGAACTTTTCCTTCAACTCACCGTTCTCTACAACGAGGAGTCAACACCTGAGATGACTCATTTAGGAAGGCTGCTCACAGAAGAAGGAACTTGCGAGGTTGAAGATGAAGAAGGAGATAAGTACCATCTTTCCCCTGGTCTTGTAAGACTTTAGCTCTAGGTTGCAAGAGAAACAACATCCTTCCTCCTCATCTTGATGCCCTGCTTGCATGGAGTGAGACATGTACGTGGCTGAAGCTCATTCATGGAGATCTGATCCGTGTGGAAAAGGAAAAAAGGACCAAAATGATGACGTGGCTACACCTCATTGGCCAAAGGTAATTTACCTTGCAAAATTCATAGTTAATTATTGGTAACTCAAATAAAGACAAATTATCATGAAAGTTGATCAGAATAATACAAGGAATGCAATAAAAATATAACCAAGACATAGATCTTCCTCTAGTTAAAAAAGTACCTAAAGATTCCATCTTTAATGTGTTTAATGCAAAAGAACCCTAAATTCTAGATGTTGATGATCTTGATATGATCAATTGATCTTAATAATCAAAGAATGATCATTTTGGGATAAAAAGGACATCTTATATCTAGTTTGAGATTAATGACCCATAAAATGCTAAATTAGGGTTTCCTTGAGATTAAAAGTGCATAAAGAGATAAGGTTAGGGTTTGTAAACCAAAAGAACATGAAAGTAATAATTAGGGTTTGAAAGGACAAAACACTAATGAAACCCTAACTTGGAACCCAAGTTAATCTTAATGGTGGATCTTGGATGAAACAATAATACATGGGTATTATGCTTTAATTTTAGGATAGTTTCTTCTTTGGTTGCTCTTGTTGCTTTTGCTTGGACATCAAGTAACTTCTCAGAAAGGTATGTGGTTACGCCTAAGGCTAACCATATTAGTTTGCTGATGTTTTCTGAGGATTGTCAAATGGATTGTAGATAAATGCTTTTTTGTTTATTTATTTGATGCAAACTATAAAGTCACTATGGATATCATATTATGATGCTTATACTTTCTCAAACCCCTCATACCAACTCTGGAAGTTTTATAATACTGGGACCCGACCCTAGATTGGGAAGGTCATATTTGAGGATACTAGGACCTAGCCCCAGATTGGGAAGGTCATATTTGGTCTGGCCCTAGATTAGGAAGACTAACACAACACCCAACTCCAGATTGAGAAGGTGGCTGACCAACATGGCACCTGGGCTCCAGATTCAGAAGGTGTCCTTTCGTCCATTATAGGGACACGATCCTAAAAGGGTATCCCACATGTTAAGTAAAAATGGGTTGCAAAGTTATGATGAACATGTTAATTTTAATTCTATAACAATAATTGCTGTGAATATGTTGTTACAACTAGATGTGAATATATTATTTCCCCCACATACTAGTATAACTTGTTATACTGACGGAGTTTTGTTTTCTCAATGTTTTAGGATAATCTTATATAATTCCTACATATATAATGGACAATGGACATCTAGAAAAGAAGGCACCAAAAGAAAAGAAATTAATGTAACTCTAGAGGATTTTGTTAGTTAGACTTTCTTTCATGTTGGAAACTTTAGAAATCCTTATTATGTAACTCCTTAGTGGAGAGTGTAACTTTTCAAATTGTTCAATCTCTTTCCCATTTAGTGAAAATTTATTAATTATTTCTGGTTATTTGCTAAACCACGTCTTGTATTTATGGTAATGACCCTTGCCCTCTCGCTCCTCCTGAATAGGGGATAACAAGGGGAGGATCTTTTTATCAAAAAATGTTAGGCTTTATCAATTAATATCATTTAAGCAAGTGACGACCATTATAATTATGAAACTAGGGTTTCTATGCATTTACTACATTAAATATTGTATCTTTGTAAATATTTAGGAAAGGAAGAATATTAGGTTTAATTATATTTTATTAGTGTTCCTTAGGTGTTTCTTATCAATTTTAATATATTACTCATCTTGTTCTGATCATCCTACCAATTTCTATAAATTTTACAAGATAAAAGTACCTTTGACCAATCAGATGTAGCCACGTCATTGTTTTGATCCCTTTTCCTTTTCCACATGGGCCAGGGCTCTGCAAATTAGTTTCGTCCATGCATGCAACCTTCTCCACACGAGCGAGGCACTAAGTTAGCATGGAAATACACTTCTACCCATGCGTCCTTGGAGTAGTGACCTTGTGCGTCTGGGGGCAAGAAAGTAATTCTCTTCCCCATCATCTTCCTCCTCACTCCCCTAGTTCTCATGAGCCAACGTCAGGTCCTAGTCAACTGATGGGTTGACTCTATGCTGCAGGGTGCCAGGGAGTCCATAAGAGATGCAATTTCCTCCTCTAGGCCTAGGCAGACTCATCGAGGACCTCGAAAATGCCAAAGAGTTGTGGGTCAAGGGAGGTCTAGAGGTTGGTTTGCTAGCGGTGATGTAAGGAGTGGGATCCCAGAGGGGAACCACTCCCTACTAAAAATTTGAAGAACAAAACCTCCAATCCAAACACACTCATAAAGGTATGATGGGGTGGGTGTAAAATTTTCAAATCTTATTAATGATATTCGAAACAACCAAAGTGTAGCAGTAGAAGAAAATAATGACTATATTCAACTTCTCAACAAGATTACAAAGTATATCTTAATCTCCCACATAGAGTATACATGTATGATACAACATAAGGATCTAAGATAGAGATAAGTCTAAACCATAAAAACTTTGTCTCCAAGATTTAACTCCTTAAGATATGTCCATATCTTCAAGCCTTTCACCTAGGGTTGGAAGCATACCCCAGAAAGAAGAGAAAAAATAGATAACATCAACAAAGGCTGGTATGTGCATACTAAATAGGATATTGAGCAATTTAAGAGAATAAAGGGCCTCAAATTAAAAGGCTTCCCATAGAAAAGTAAAGTACTACCCAATCCGGCATAAAAGAATATAAACAAAAAAATAAGAATGAAGCTAAAGAGTATATAAACAAGGCATCCATGTGTTTCACCTATGATAATACTAGACAATATAAACATGTAGGTAGGAAATAACACATCTACCAAAAATATGAGGTGAGTGGGAACTGTATACATACACTCTAAATATGGGGTGGCAGGGTCTGTCAAGATCTTCCCGAGTAGGAATTTAACATCTGCCCAAATATATAAATATGCATGAATTTAACATCTGCATTTGTATGTGGGAATTTAACATCCACATAAAAACACATGCAACATTATACTAGTAGTCACCACATGATTCATAACAAAAGATAAGAAAGAATACATGAGATTAAGAGATCATAAGAGAACAAGAAGGATGAGAACATCAATCTAAATACCATCACATAACATGTCATATACACATCCATTATCATGGTGGGAAAAGAAGCACATACCATCAAATAAGTCCAAAAAGCACAAGGCCTAAGAGAGAGTCCAAAAGAATATCCATGATAAAAAAATCAATAACAAATAAGGTAGTTCACATGAACAATGATTTTCAAAAGAAAAGACATTGTGTACAGGCTACTGTCCATAGGACCAACAAAATGATAAAAGTAGGTGAATTGCTCAAAAAGAATAATCAGGGATGCAAACATACCTCACTTTAGAGTCTATACAAGTCCAAAATCACTTCTAGATCCAAGTCTAGGCCTCCAAAGAACCTATTAAGCATATATGTAGATTTTAGGTCAATTTCACATTAATTATTCAAACCTTAGAAATTACCCTTTTCTTTGTATGCGATTTAGGATATCAAAACCATGCCATATTTTAATTTATATTATTCTAAGTTCAAAACATATTTTATTATATTTTTGACTTTTAAATATATAGTTATGAATTTTACAAGTTATTATATATTTAGATTAATACATTAAAATTACCTTTCATTAAACATTGGATTTAGGTGACAAAACTAGTAGCATTGGGTAGATCTTATTTTTCTAAATTTATTATCTATTTATTCATATTTTTCTGATCAATAAACAATTAATTATTATTTTTTGAAAATCAACCAATCACATAAATCCATGCCATCTATTTGTTGGTACGATAGCAAGAGAGAGAGGGAGAGGTCCACACATCTGAGTTGGCCCAATCAGGACTGGCCAACTCGATCAACCACTTATCCATGTCAGAGAGATCAAGATGCAAAACCAAAAAAAAAATAAAAGAGGCAAAAATACCAAACTATCCTTTAGTAAAAAAACAAAAAGCAAGAAAAATTAGGAGGGTAAGAGAAGGATAACATACCAGAGTTTCTTCCCTCAATTCTTCTCTTGTGCCATGGGCATTGAGCAGCTCAAGGCAAGGAAACATCGAGGTGCAAAGCCTGCAAAACACCTAGGAAACAACCCCACTGGCATCACCAAAGCATCAAGAAACTTATAAGCCCAAGTATAGCCTCCTCACACAGACATGATCCTAAAATAGAGCCCCGCCATGACAGGAATTGGAACCAAGCTCGAATGGCTCGAGAGCCTCATTTATAACAAACTAAAGCCAAAGAAATGGGTGTCGGAGAACCGCGAAGATCATGACACACTTTCCGCAATCAGAGGACCTCTAAACAAACAAAACAAGAATTGGTGAAGAGGAGCCTCACCTTCGCTATAGGTCCCAGTGAACAAAGGCACACATAGGCAAAACTAAAAGGGGAAAATAGTTGTGGTGGTTAGGGGGAAGCTTACTGAGGCTTTGATTGGTTGAGTAGATGAATGAGTGGACAGGGATGATGGCTAATTCACCAGAGAGAACTCAGGGTAGGTCTAGGAGTTTGAGGAACCCTCTAAACAATTAACAAAGGAGGATGGTTTAGAAACGATCGGTGATGGTTTCTGAGCCCTCATGTGAAGGAGAGAGGTGATGAACATTTGTGTATGAAAAATAGTGGAGACAAGATTTGGGGTTTTCATATTTATAGGGTGATAGGAATCAAGCAAAGGATCATGGAGATCAAAATCAAAAAGGAAATCTTTTGGCAAAGAAATTTCAAAGATAGACCAACTGTGGAGAGAGAAATTAGAGTTCCAAATTCTACCAAGTCGGAGACCTACTTCCTTTTTGGGTGGAAGATAGGTGACGATCTTAGAGCTGCCTGATCTGAAATCTAATGGCCCAAATCATGCGCCTGAGATTTTAGAGGCGTGACGTTTAATTAAATCGAAAATCATATCCAAATTAGAATCCAAATAAAGTGTAAAACTCAATTATTTAGTATTTTCTCTCTCTTCATTTGAGGGTGCAAACGAACCCCAAATTAGGTGAAATTTCACTCCTAGCCTAATTTGGATATGAGGAATCCAAATATGAAATTAGATTTTCCTTTTAAAAACTTTTGATGTGTTAAATAAATCAAATCATATTCTCTCTTTCCTCATGCTTTGATGAAACTTCATCGAAAAGTTATCATTAAGTGCCTTGGATACGAATTTGCCATTAATTTCACATGTTGGAGTTTTTTGAGAATTTATTTAATACTTTGAAGGTTCTACACACTTTCTATCTCCTATCCACACATGTATATTAAAGATTATTCAAATTACATGAAAATTTACCCAAAGGCTATATTTATTATGTAGATTAGGAATCCAAGATTATTTTCCTCTTTTAGAGTCATTTAATATTTTATTTGATATTTTGGGGAAAAACATAGATCTTCTCTTTCCAAATTGAATTAAATTAATTATTATCATGTGAATAATGTAAAACTTGACTCCCAAGGCAATTGGGACTCGAGGAACATGATTCTTAACTTAGATTCCACTTTTGGGATTTATTTTAATGAGTTATGTCAAAATTAATATCTGTGACCATTATTATCACATTATTTCATTATTATCACCATTGCTCATTCCATGATGTTCCATAGCTTAATATTATCACCAAAATAATTATGTGTGATTATTTACACGAATTTTATATTACTTCATGTGACATATTTTATGTGTCCATTATTGGCCTACAATTAATGTGAGAACATTAGGTCACATTAGGGTAATTTACACATGCATTAGCTCATTAGGGTTATACTAAACATCTTTTAAGTTTAACTTCAACCTTGTTTGGCTAAGTCCACAAGGTCAAACTTCTAGGGTAGGGTCCAAGATTTGGTATGTTATAGGTGATCTCAGTAGAATACAGAGAAAATAAGGAGAATAGATGGGTCTCGTAAGCTCTTCAGGAATCACAAGGAATTTTGTTGGCTTCCCATCTAGCAAGGATAGAATAAAAAGATAGAGATGGTAAAATTTCTCTGGAAGCATCATGGAGAGGATGAACGACATAGGAGCTAAAGATAGACATCAAATAGTCCTATCCTAATTTGTTTGTATGGTTAGTCTAATTTTGAGGACAAAATTCTTATAAGAGGGAAAGGATGTTGTAGCCTATTTTTTCATGTGTAATTATATAATTGAAATACAATTATTTTTTTTTTGGTTGGTGAAAAACTCTGTTGCTATTGATTCCAAAACTTTAGGTACAAACATAAGCGCACCCCCTAACCCTCAAGAGAGGATTACCAAGGCAAACAAAAGATCAAAGGTCTTTTATACAAGACCCTAGAGAAAGAGAGATACAGAAAGAAAGACAACATAGGAGTCAATATACAGATAATGTACTCCGCCCAAACATAAAAAGGAGTTCCACTCTCAATAATCACACCCACATACTGTGAAGACTTTATAGTTGGAAAGGAGGGCATCCGCTGACTTTGACACCCATGCTGGCTTCAAACCACAAAACTCAAACAACTATTGCTAATGAAGAGAATAATCATCAACACCATTCTTCTGTACCAAGCTAGATCATAAGAGCAGCTGCAACATCTATACATCGGCATCAATAGCTAGAGATAGGAATCCGACTCCCCTTCCTCTTAGAGTTAATCACACTTACTGAAGGTAGAAAAAGGAGGAATATGAATACAGACCTCTAAACCATCACACGTCAGCACAACGTCATAGAAGCTCAAACAGAACCAGAAGGAACAAAGGGAGCAATCAGTTGCCACTGACACATATCCTCCTTTCAACAGCCACACAATATCCACTTTAACAGGTAGATAAGCTAAAAGAATCACTAAAGGATCTAACCTAGACCCCCACCACTAACAGTACATCGCACCCAGAAAGGAGTGGCTGAAGAATCAAACAGACCTCCAGAAACCAATTAGCAGAAGAACCTATTTTGGAAATGAATACTAGTAAGCCAGAATCAGGAGCATAATAAGAGGAACGATAAGACGGTTAACCCCCATCCTTCCTTTTCCTAGGAGTTTTTTTCCTCCTATTTGGCCTGAACTTGTTCAGCGAGTCAGCCTCCCAAAGATCAAGGTCCAACTCAGAATTGGATTCTGCAATAGACTCATCGTCTTCGTCAAATAGCTTCTCCTTTTCCAGAAGGAAACCTGTGGAGAATTCACAGCTATTCCAAACTCTATTAATCTTCCATGAAGAAGAACTCATCTCAACTCTGCTTCGCCTGCTCAAGTCCAACTCCCCAGCATGGTTGGGGCTCCCAGCACAGAAATCCTGAGAAGACCCAGCCGTAACCGGTTCTGGAATATCGAGAGGGATGCGAGGCTTTTGCTTACCAGTAATTGACAGAATAACGTCCATGACCTATTGAGCAATAGACTTGCAGAGGGAACCATCTACTGCAGCAGAGTCATCCGCATCGACTTCCAGTTGCTTCAACTCTTTCTCCCCTTGACCTGCCGTAGAAGCCTTCTTAGAATTCTTTAAGGAAAAGTCTCGAGCACCTAGAGGTTTCCCCACTCAGATTTGGAGGTCATTTCTAGGTGGAGCTTTCCTCGTCTTCATAGGGAAGACCGTAGCTCTATGTCCAAATCTCTTGCAGTTTGGACAAGTCACCGACTTAGCCAAGGCCTCCACCTTCAGAGTCTTGAGAGCAGAGTCAACCTCTACCATCGTCTCCTTCAGAAGCTTGGAGTCGAAACTCATCTCGATGCACACCCGGGCATCACCGAGACATCCTACAGATACGGAGAGGTCATATGCATCCACATGTCACCCAATGGTGCTCGCAACACAGGAAATGTGTTGGCGAGTCCAGGGAACCCCCGGGTTTTCAACCTTGAACCAGATAGGAATATGAGTGAAAGAGAGAGGTTGAAGATAAGCGCCTGACTTCCACGAATGGGCCACGATCAGTGACCCATCCATGAACCACGTAGCTTCATCCAAGACTCTGTCCCTTTCGCTGCTGGAAGGCAATTTGATGATGAAACCTTCTCATTCCTCGACAACGACTTATACTGGGCCGCTAGGTCTCCACTGCCTACGGATCCAACCCAGAAATTGACCAACGAAAGGCTTCCAACCTGCAAATCTGATGGAGCAGTATTCCTCCCAATCAGGCGTGACACAGTCCTGGCTTGAAATGGAGGCGCACCTCCGCCCGTCCCTGATGGTCGGCTCAACGAAATCCAAAAACTCCAACTCGACTTCCTTGCGATCCAATCTACTGAACTGGAACCAATCGGTGAGTCGAGAAGATGAAGGACCCCTTCCTGGTCCAGGCGGCACTTCGGTAGGGTTGCCGGCGGCAAACACTTGGTCAGTGTCCTTGCGCGGCAGATCTGCTACTGTACCCTGAGCCAAGGGACCACCATCTCCATTCACCACTGATTGGCAAGGTGGAGGAGTCACAGACTCAGTGGTCCGATATTCGCCCACTCTACTGGTCGCTGATCGCCCTCGCCCCCTTCCTCCGCGGCCGCGTCCGCGACCCATATGTTAAACAATCAATACCACTATCAACTTTTAAATAGTGAAAATATGTTATGATTTGTTTTGAAAGTATGGCTTTCTTTTGCAAAATTTCCCTTTGTTGTGAATTTCATGGTTCCTACTATTTTTGATAATCCAATAATGAATTAAGGCAAAAGGAAGAGAAGAAAATTCAATATTAAGAAAAAGGCAAAAGATAATAGATAATAAGTAATGTACTAATGAGAATTTTGTGGAATTCTCTAGAAAATGGTATGGATGACCACTAATGGTTAGATTTCAGTTTCACATGGTTCCTAATAAGAAAAGGAATTCAAATAAAAGACATGGAAAAGATATAAGGATAAAAGGATTAGATTTAATGCTTTAAATACATGAAATAAGAGGAAGACTTGCATATTAAGAAAAGTATATTTCTTTTAAAGTTTGGACTCAAACTTTTCCCACACTTAGATAAAGTCATTATGGACTTTCCCTTAAAATTTTAGAGAAAAAGGATTAAAGATTTGAAAGATATGGTTTTTCTAGTTTTCCTAAAGTGAAGAGGTTTATAGGAAATAGAAATTAAATGCAAAGATTTAATTGTTTTGGAAATCAGGGGACCCGAATCTTTTTAGTTGTGCACACTTGATGTATCGTCAGATCCCAGATCCAAAAATGACAGTGTTGTCATCTACCTTGGTCAGATTTGAAAACAAGAACATTAATGATAGATCTTGTTTCACAAAGATCTTCCTCTCTCATCATTGAAAAGTCCTAGAAACTGTCTCATTGGAATTAGAGAGAGAAGATGATCTAGTTCATCCCAAGCTTGACCCCCATGGGCAAACATCATGATTTTCCCCAATTGGAGCAAGTCGACGCCCAACCCTCTGGAGCCCCACCTATAAAAGGGTAGCAAACTCCCCTTCGAGATCACAAAATCATCTGCAAGGTTCCACATGACCCAAAGTCTACACCCCTACCTTCAATTCCATAGATTCATCAGTCCTCTTCCTCATTCTTTCCTCAACACCCAGCCAAAGAGGACACCTTCCTCTCTTGCTACTTCGGTTGCCTCTGGTCAATCGAAGACTGTCATTGAGTCCGACTATGGCCATCGAAGGTGCGGAAACCTTTCTCTCGACTCATCATGCTCTACAACAAGGAGTCAACACTTGAGTTGACTCATTCAGGAAGGCTTCTCATGGAAGAAGAAAGTTGTGAGGTTGAATAAGAAGAAGGGGAGAAGTACCATCTTGTACATGGTCTTGCAAGACTTTAGCTCTAGGTTGCAAGGGCAAGGGCATCCTTTCACCTCAGTTTGACACCCTGCTCGCGTGGAGAGATCTGTGTACATGGATGAAGCTCATTTGTTGAGACCTGATCCATGTCAAAAAGGAAAAGGGGACCAAAATGATGGTGTCTAGACCTCATTGGCCAAAGGTAATTTATCTTGTGAAATTTGTAGTTAATTATTGGTAAATTGGATCAAGACAAACTATACATCAAAGTTGATCAAAAAATACAAGGAATGAAGTAAAAATATAACCAAGACCCTAGATCTGCCTCTAGTTAAAAAATTACCTAAAGATCCCATCTTTAATGTGTTTAATGCACAAGAACCCTAAATTCAAGATTTTGAATGATCTTGATATGATCAATTGATCTTAATAATCAAATAATGATCTTTTTGGGATAAAAAGGACAACTTAGACCTAGTTTCATATTTTTGACCCATTGAATGATGAGTTATGATTTCCTTGAGATTAAATGTGCATAAAAAGATAAAATAGGGTTTGTAAATCAAAAGAACATGAAAGTAATAATTCGGGTTTGAAAAGCCAAAACCCTAATGAAAACCTAACTTGGAACCCAAGTTAGTCTTAATGGTGGATCTTGCATGAAATAATAATACATGGGTATTATGCTTTAATTTTTGGATAGTTTCTTGTTTGGTTGCTCTTGTTGCTTTTTCTTCGACATAAAGTAACTTCTTAGAAAGGTACATGGTTATGCCTAACACTAATTGCATTAGTTTACTGATGTTTCCAAAGATTGTCAAACTGGATTGTAGATAAATGCTTGCTCATTTATTTATTTGATGCATGCTATAAAGTCACTATGGATATCACATTATGATGGATATAAATTTCTCAAACCACTCATACCAACTCTAGAAGTTTGAGAATACTAGGACCTGACCCCAAATTGGGAAGGTCATATTTGAGGATATTAGGACCCGACCCAGAGTGGGAAGGTCATATTTAGTCGGGGCCCAAATTGGGAAGACTAACACGACACCTAAATCTAGATTGAGAAGGTGGCCAACCAACATGGCACTTAGGCTCCAGATTGAGAAGGTGGCCTTTCATTCACTGTAGGGACAAGACCCTGAAAGGGTATCCTAGAGGTTGAGTAAAAATGGGTTGACAAGTTATGATGAAAATGATAATTTTGATTCTATAACAATAATTGTTATGAATATGTTGTTACAACTAGATGTGAATATTTTGTTTCCCCCACATACCAATATAACTTGTTATACTGATTGAGTTTTGTTTTATTGGTGTTTTAAAATAATCTGCTATCATTCCTTCATATATGATGGAAAGTGGACATCTAGAAAAGAAGACACCAAAAGAAAAGAAATAAATGTAACTCTGGAGGATTTAGTTAGTTAGATTTCATTTCATGTTGAAAACTTTAAATCCATATCATGTAACTCCTTAGTGGAGAGTGTAACTTTTCATATTGTTCAAACTCCTTACCATTTAGTGAAAATTTATTTATTATTTTTGGTGATTTGCTAAACCAGAGGTCTTGTATTTATCGTAATGGCCCTTGCCCTCTCATTCTTCCTGAATAGGGGATAATAGGGGGAGGGGTCATATAGATAGGGTTAGTTTGAATTTGGTCATGACTTGCTGATTAGAAAATCAATTGACTGGGAAGGCCAATTGGGTGACAAAGCCAATGAGTGAGCTGATTTGATAGTCCACTCAGGCTACTGAAGTTTGTCTAAGTTTTCCATGATCTATTCTGATTGTGATTTGAAATCAGGAACATGATTGGATATTTTGGAAAATCCAAGCCCATACCTATATAAAGGGGTGAATGTCCAAAAGGAGACACATACTTGAGAAAAAAATTGTAACACAAGTTGTTTATGATTTTTCCTCTTGGAGAGAGAAAAACTCATCCCAAGGACAACAATTCACAATCAGAGGAGAAGGAGAGCAAGCAATATTAGCATATCAAATACTCTGAGTGCCACTTCCTCTTGACGACCAAGGTGGTGCAACAACAAATCCTACATCCACATTCACAACATTGAGGCTAATGCCCTTGAGTGGAGGCTTGAGGATTAGCAACTTCTTCAAGGAAAAGACACGGTGTTGATGCAACATCAAGGTAGCAACACCAACAACTACTTCAGGTTCAGATCTATAAGTGTAAGTTCTACACGAAAATAAGACATGTATTTTAATGGACAACTAGTGTGCACTAAGGTATATTCAATATCCTTTATATGCCTTCAATATACTGATATTTTTATAGATCTTATGGATCCATTAGCTAAGAGTTTTTCTGGGATAGAATTTTGTATTTACGATGCACCCCTTTTTCTAGATCCTATAATGTTGACATTATACTCACTACTACATTTTTGCCAAATAACGTCGCTGCTGAAAGTGTCACTTTTACTAGCAAAACTGACCTAATTAGCTATTGCATCATTTCTTTTAAAAAAACTGAAGCAATAAGTCATTAGGAAAAAATCTGGGAATCGGTTGAGGTACAAGGTCGATTATACTAAAGCTAATCGATGCTACAAAAGACCATAAAATCAAAATTTCGCTCACACACATAAACATAGCATCAGTTTTATCAGAAAACTGACCCAACATGTTTCCCGTGGAGAAAATTGGCTCCATTTTGCCTTCGGGTGTCCATAAGTGTCAAGCTATAGGGTCTATTTTTTCCAAATAACCGACCTAGCAGTGTACAAAAAAATTTGGGTACCGCTTACCTTTGTTGGGTTGATTTTTTCCACCCAACCGACCTAGCAGGTTCAAGTTTGCGAGACCTCTTGGGTCAGATTTCCCCAAATAACTGATCTTGTAGGTGGTTCGGTGACTACTGACTGTAGGGTCGATTTTTTGCTTACTAACCGACCTTGTAGTTGGTTTGTTTGGGCTCCGATTTCTCTATTGGGTCAGTTTTAGCCAAAGAAACGACCCTATAGATCGGGCTCCGATTAAAGTCTCTCACACATTTCTAGCTGCTCTCACTTTCCAGGGTTTGTGTTTTGGGTTTCCACTCTCCTTTCTTCCTTCGACGATGACGATGCCGCCATCCGCCACTGACCATTATGCCACCATCCGCCACTGACCATTGTGCCGCCATTCTCCACTGACGACCATACCGCCATCCGCCACCGATGTCGCCATCCTTGCCACCATCAACCACGTGATGAGCTCCACCTCCACACTACTGTGATGATCTGCTACTTCCTTGGTCTCCGCTCTCACATCTCCGGTGCCCAGCACTCCTAGACCCAACTGCCACTGCAAGGGTTGCCTCCCCGCGTCGGTTCTTTTCCCGCGCAAGCTCTCCCACCTCCTTCGACCTCCACCGTCAACCTATACCACCACAAGCTCTCCCACGGCCATTGATCTGTACCACCACACCGCCGTCGACCTCTCCCACGCATACCTGTTACTCTGGCACCGTCGACATAGTGGTTCCTCTCCGCCCCATTCCACATCGATGACACCGACACCGAGACTGACATCGACACCAAGACCCAGTCCCAAAGGTTGAGCGGCATTGGTACACGGGTAAGATACAGGTCCGGTTCGTGACAGTCATCTTCTTGCTCGCAGAAGTTGACACTCTGGTGCCGGTGGTCATCCTCTTGCTCTTTTCCACCTGCATGCCTTCCACTGCCCACTGTCTTCTCTCATTTTCATCTCGGCGGATCAGGTCAGTTACATTGTTTTTCCATTTTATTTGACTAGTAACCCAACCAATAATAAAACATGTATTCTTTCATATCTACATTTTATTATCAGTCACATATGATATCATTGTATACATTCTAGAAATATGAGGGTAGACATTGTGTAGTCCCAGATTGACACTTTAGGGTTTATAGATGAGAACATTAATGCATGATGTTTAACTTAATATATAAATATGACAATAATACATTTATATATTAACTTAGAAACCCATTCAAAATGTACTCATTAGGAGTAAATTTTGGATAGTCCCCAATATGGGACTATTTTTGGATATTTAATCTCACTTAGGATGTAAGTGTATTTGTATGTTTAGTTTTGAAGAAAATTTTAGTAGTATATCCTCATTTTTTCTCTGGGTACATATGTGGGTGGTTATTTGCCATTTACATCGATGTACTTGGAGAACTTAGGGGAAATTATGCTGAAATTTTCTTGAAAACTAAACATACATTATACAGTTACTAGTGAGATTAAATATTCAAAAATGGGATAGGTGGTGCACTTTAGTATAAAAGTAATTAACTTCCTATCAATAAAAACTTACAATTTATAGTATGAATATTTAATGCTCAGTTTTATAATTAATTTTAATGTGATCTAGAAAATGGATCAAAGTTGGATGTCTATCAAGAACCGTTGTAGTCCAAAGTTTGCCAAAGGTCTTGATGAATTTATCAGATTTGCTGAGGAACATAGGAAACTACCTACAGATAGGTTCTATTGTCCATGTAGAAATTGTGGTAACAATTTGAAATTTGATACTGTTGAGGAAATTAAGAATCATGTCATATGCAATGGGATCATACAAGGTTATAATGAATGGCATTGGCATGGAGAGAAACTTAATTATGGATCTTAAAATGTCGATACTAATAGTTGTGGCATAGAAGATATAGATAATGATGATAATGTCAATGATGAACCAATTCAGGATGAACCGATTCAGGATGAACCGATTCGGGATGATATGGTTGATGAGATGCTACATAGTTGTCAGGACAATGTCATTGATCCACCTTCTTTATTTGCAAACATTGTCCATGATGCTGAAAGACCGTTATATAAGAGTTGTACTAAGTTCACAAGGTTGAGTGCTGTGATGTGATTATATACTCCTAAAGCTCAAAACTGGTGGAGCAATAAGAGTTTCACTTCACTGTTATCTTTGTTAAAGGAAATTCTTCCTGAAGGCAGTGAGCTTCCAATTTCAACATATCAAGCAAAGAAAATAATGTGCCCAATGGGAATGGAGGCTAAGAAGATTCATGCATGTCTAAATGATTATGTGTTATTTCAGAAGGACTATAGTAATTTGATAAATTGTCTAAAATGTGGTGTGTCAAGGTACAAGACCACAAATTCAGGTAAGGCTAAAAATGTCTCTCCTGCCAAGGTGATGTGGTATCTACCAATAATACCATGATTTCAACGCTTATTTGCTAATGCTGAAGATGTACAAAATTTGTCTTGGTATGGGGAGTTAAAGGCCAATGATGATGGTGTCCTATGACACACATCTGATTCACCACAATGGAAGAAAATTGTTTTATTATACCCTTAATTTGGTAAAGAAATAAGGAACTTAAGACTTGGACTCTGTACAGATGGAATGAATCCTTATGGTACATTAAGCAGCCAACATAGCACTTGGCATATTATGATTTTTATATACAATATCCCTCCTTGGTTGTGTATGAAAAATAAGTATGTCATGTTGTCAATATTGATATTAGGGCCCAAACAACTTGGAAATGACATTGATGCTTACCTTCAACCTCTAATTGATGACCTAATGAAACTATGGGAAGAAGGTGTTATGACATATGATGCTTCACGTGAAGAGATCTTTAGTTTGCGTGCTATGTTGTTTTGCACGATTAATGAATTTCCAGCTTATGGAAATTTGTTTGGATATAGCATAAAAGGATACAAAGCATGTCCTATTTTTGAGAAAAATACTGATTCAATCCGACTAAAACATGGTGGTAAAATCGTATATCTTGGTCATCCGAGATTTCTCCACAAGTGCATCCTTATTGAAGGAAACACAAAACCTTTTATGGATCAAGTGAGGAACGAAGTGCTCCTAAACCTACACCAGGAAATGTTGTATATGACAGGGTGAAAGATATTGTCAATGAATTTGGAAAGAGATTAAGTAGTCATACTCTCACGTGTGACAAATCTTTATACAAGAAGACGTCAATATTCTGGGATATTCCTTATTGGAGATTCTTGTCAATTAGACACTACATTGATGTCATGCATGTTGAAAAAAATGTTTGTGATAGCATCATTGGTACGCTATTGAATATACCAAGAACGACTAAAGACGACATCAAATCTAGAAAAGATTTAGAATTAATGGGTATAAGAAAAGAATTATCAGCGGAGATCAGGGGTCACCGCACATATTTACCACCAGCTTGTTACACTTTATCAAAGAAGGAGAAAAAGAATTTCTGTGAGTGCTAGTATAATATTAAGGTTCTACAAAGATACTTTTCTAATATTCATAGATTGGTATTAAAGAAGGATCTGAAGTTGATAGGTCTCAAATCTCATGATTGTCAAACCTTAATGCAACAAATTTTACCTGTGGCTATTCAATCTATATTGCCGAAGCATGTAAGGTTTGCAATCACAAGACTCTGTTTCTTCTTCAATGAAATATGCAACAAAGTGATACATCCTGATACTCTCGATAAATTACAAAAAGATGTAATTGTTACCATGTGTCAACTTGAAATGTACTTTCCTCCTCCATTTTTTGATATCATTGGTCATCTTGTAGTACATATAACAAGGGAGGTGAAGATGCTGGGTCCAGTATTCTTGCACTGGATGTATCCATTTGAATGTGACATTAGTGTTTTTAAAGGTGATGTTCAAAATCGTTATCGTCTTGAAGGGAGTATTATTGAGGGTTACGTGGCTAGGGAGGTGATAGACTTTTACAATGATTTTTTGAATTGAAATGAAAATTCTAGCAATCTAAAAAATTCCCATCACTCTGAATCTTATTGTGGCAAAGGAACTCTGGGAGCACGAGTGAAAGGAATTAGTTGTGAGTTGTGGGAACAAGCATATTTGTTTATTTTATACAACATCAATGAAGTTGGTAGCTATATTATAGAACACAATGATCTTATCAAGAGAAATTATCCTCAATCCAGTTCAATGTGGCTTGCAAGAGAGCATAACTGAACATTTATTAGGTGGTTTGAAGAGAAAGTCTTTATCCAACTATCTGAATCACCGAATAATGTTGTTGAGAACATAAAATGGCTCGCCTTTAATCCAAAAATGGATGTCATGTCATATGAAGGATATGACATAAATAGATTTTCATACTACACAAAGCATCAAGATGAAAGTAGTGTAGTAAAAAATAGTGGGGTCACTATTCAAGCTTGTTCGTCGTATTTTGCTAGTGCTAAAGATAAAAGACCACGCGAAGTTGAGATGTCATATTATGACGTCATTGAGGACATATGGGAATTGGTCTATACAAATTTTAGAGTTCCTATCTTTAGATGTAATTGGGTTGATAACAACAAAGGAGTTTTAGTGGATGAGTTGGGTTTCACATTGGTGAATTTTGAAAAGATTAGTGAGAAAGATGATCCATTCATCATGGCAGACCAAGCAAAACAAGTATTATATATTGATGACCCGACAAATAAAAATTGGCCAATCGTTATTCATGGAAAAAGATAGTTTACTATAGATCCTATAAATGAAGAAGAATACTACAAAAAGTATAATGATTCCATCCCATTCTCAGTTGGTTTTCCAAGTGTAAATGTTGAAGTTAACACCAATTAATACTGTAAATGTCAAGACCATGCTGAAGGAATTTTACTTGACTAGTAACTCAACCAATACTAGAGGCATGTATTCTTTGAAATATACATTTTATTATAATTCAAGAACATAATCCCAATCCCCAACCAATGTAGGACTAAGGCAGGAGTGAAAAGGATTGAAAGATATTCAATTTTCACAACAATTCTGAAAGTTTCACAACCTACGTGCGCCAAAATGGTCCTCTCTCCCAGCAAGACAATTATCTCACACACAAAATGATCGTCTGGGATGCGAGACATTTGTCTTGCTAAGAGAGACAGTCGTTTGACACTTTCCCAATCATATATGAACTGGAAAATCCTTTTCTAATTAATGTCATACATTAATATACTTGCACCCTAAGTATGTGCAATTGAAATGAGTTTGGGAAAACTTTAGAACCTTCATTCTTCCCAACTGGGCCATCTCACACAAGAGAGACGCCCATCTCTCTCACCCAGATGGTCATTTGGTGAGTTTGAGTCGAGCGGATCGGTTCAACAGCTTGAACTAGTTAGTTCATAGGGCAAAACTAAGCCAATTTGATTTCTGATCTGCATAACAACCCAAACAAACGTCTCAACATTTAAGATGCCTGTCTGGCTACCCAAATGGCTGTCTCATCCAATGAGATAGTCATTTGGCAATTCAGTCATCCAATTCGTCAATCTGTTGCTTGAATTGAGTACATATACACTTTAGTACTTAATGTAATTGTCATTCAAGATATGAACTCCTCTTCTAGGTGATTTCCTATGTGTGTGACCCTATAGGTTCCATATCATGTTGCCAGTGAATGTCCATAACAACTTATGACATCACAAGCAAAGAGTGTTGCCTAGTCCCACATCATTGCTACCCAAGTGAATGGAAAGTTGTGGGGCAACTTCAACCTACAATCTATATATGGTGTTATAGTGTATGTATAGTTCCTTTGTCACTGATATCTAGATTGAACTAGAGGCATGGAGTAGTCATCCTAATTATTATTCAATCTTGTTCCTTGAACTAGAGCAGATTGCATGAGATATATGTAAGCTCAATATCACATATTGACTCACATGCACATGGACATACCTTTCCCAGTCTCACTAATCAAGAGGCCTTTAGATATCATACTCTTATTGGAGGGACAAATCCCATGTCTATCACTCACAGTCAATCCCCATGCGACAAAGTCACCCAATCATCACTGATATAACAACTCATGTTTCAGGATTGCGTTTGATGATGTCAAAGTGTACCCAATGACATGTCATGAGTGCACTGATTTCAGGTCTAAGAACCAAAACCACCACCATCACTGTGAGATCTAACTATGACTTCCATGATGATGGCTTCCATGTGTCAGTCTCACGGTGGGTCTGTCCAATACACTATTCTCTAACATGTATCTGTGTGCTTAGTTTGATATTGCCATATCATGACTAATGAGATTTAGTCATCGACCAACTCACACTCTGATCTTATGTGTTATTGTTGTCTATCAACCTTCCACAATAACAATCGATCAGGGACATAATGAGAATATGAATATGTACTCTTAACATTTGTATGATCTCTTCCACAAGGATAGTAACTTGAATACATACGTCATTGAGTAATATAGTTCTCTATACATTTATTGTGATATCCATTATCTCATAACTGAATATACATAAAAGAAATTGGAATCTTGTCTTTGTTAATAATAAAATCATTTTTATGCCATTACAATCATCACATGATTGGCTTTTTTGGGCATACATACCAACAATGTTTTGGTGAAGTGATATGTTACTTATATATTTGAGGTGAAACTCTAGTAAGTCTTCCATTTTGTTTTAAAACTCTTATATACAACTACCACATGATTTCTATCTTGAATGGGAGTTTGTAATCACCTTACCTCTATATGAGTGTAATGTTAGTTGGTTTATGTTTTTCAGTATAATGATAGTAGTGGAAAGGTAGGGCTGACAAATTAGTAACAAAGTGTAATAGATATGGACTAGAGTGTCCATGTACTCTCACTTTCATGTAGTGATTGGGGTGAGATCTTGATGCCATGTAATAGTTTGTATCTCTTTCATATATAAATTTATGTAATTGACCAAGTTATAGACTATATTTTAGTTCATAGTTACATACAACTTAATGTACCTGGTGAACAAGTGAATAATAAGTTTGGTTTAGTTATATCTGATAGTATTATGCTTTTCCATAACATGTGGAATGTGTCATGCCTATGTCGGTATTTCCTCTAGGAATACATAATTGGTTCCGGTCAAACTTGAAAAATACCACAAGAATGGAAAATATTTAATTGTAAATGAATGATGTATTGTAGTTCAACATTTAGTGACATGTGAAGTGTAGTTTATGATTTGGTACATAAATTGGAAAACATTCTATTGCTTCTGCATACTTCACTCTTAAATTTTGATGTATGTTAAATTTATCTAGGTCACTTTGAAAATTTATGTTAATGAATTAACATTGATATTTAATCAAAAGGAAAGTCTGCAAGCTCTATTATGATATCTTAAGTTAGATAATTATATATGATAATAGGAACAAAGGTTAAAGTAATAGTTTTCATGATGAACATCTTCTAAACAATATCGATAATTTTGAACTTGATAATAATGTGTAAGACCATGAACCTATATCTGATTTAGTATTACCTTTTCTCCTTAGTTACATGACTTATGTAATTATTTGGAATTTTAAATGATGATGCAGACATATGTTTCAAATGATTGGCAAATGTTATGCTTAAATTTTGGTCAAGTAAAATATTGAAAGTTTTTAAACTCTAAAATTTTGCCTAAGTATTTGCATATATGGATCTAAGGGGATCAATCATCGGGCTCCAAGCGAGCATCATGTGGGCCACTTCAGCCACCCACATGGTTAATGCCACTATTGTCAGTCAGGGGGGGATGATGCATGCCTGTACTAGACCGTTGTAGTCACTTTGGGCCTAGAGACATATCGATGTAGTCACTCAGGTAGGGAGATTAGGGTGATGTTGTCACATTGTCTGGTCTGGAGGTTGATGTGTGTTATTTCTTGTCCTTCGGGCATAGCAGGGTCTTGAAGAGGTTGGATAATCATGTGTTCCTCAAGAATGGGAAAAGGGACTTTGTAGTCAACAACCAATACTTAGGATAGTAATGTTTGCTAAATTGGACATTATTATAATCCTTTTATTTTGATGATAACAAACATTTCATTCTTGTGGATCTAACGTGCTACTTGAGTGTTGCAGGAACAAGGTGGACGACAAACCTTTGGAAGATCTATATGCTCAAAATGCTTAAATTTCATGATTGTAATCAAATGTAAAAACTTGTACAAGTATATAATGTACAAGTACTTAGATATCATGTAAATCAAGCGTTTAGATCTTCCCTACCCAATCAAAACACTTAGATAGGTCATCCCCTACAATAGTGTCACAACTACACACTGATACACACACTTAGTACATAGTTCAAAACATTGAAACAAAGTCATTCTCGGTCGACAAACTTCTCGACTGAGACACTCTCGGTCGACCAATTCCTCGACCGAGAATTGACCCAAATAACCATTAGACCCAGCAGACAAGGTGGTTGGAAGTTGGAATCGAACGTTATATACACTTGCTCCAGACCATCCCTCGATCGACAATTCCTCGACCGAGAAGAACTCTGTCGGCACTTTTCAGAATTAATTAACTAGCCATTGCTAAAGTAATTAGTGGACAACTAACAGCTAGTTAAGCACTAAGAACCCCCTAGAAAGTGTCTAGAACGTCCTTAAGCACTCATAGGCCATTCCTATAAATAGGACATGCCTTAGGACACCCAAAATACACTTGTGCAACACTTGAGCTACATACTTGCAATTGGCAATCCATTTTTGTGAACAATTGAGAAACTCCAACACTTGCTATTCATTTCCATTACTCCAATTTCATGTCCTATAGGCTAGCATCTCCTACCCACAATACTTACACTTTCATATACATTGGTTAGGAGATCAAAACGCTTGATATAGGAAATCAAGCCTTGTGCTATAGCGGTAACTGTAATTTCCTTTTTCCCTTCTTGTTCATTCTTATTTGCTTTTTACTCTCCTTGCTACTCCTAGGGTTGAAGGCTACAGATTGGAGAGGGAGATATCTTCTCAGGTAGAGAAGGATCTTCTCGGTGGAGAAGGAGGACTTTGGACTACTTCAAGAAGGTTGTCTCAACGGGAAGCTACTTCAAGAGGAAGGCTACTTCAAGGGGGAGCTTGAAGTTACTTCAAGGAAGGCTGCTTCGAGGTTGGTGGGAATACTTCTAGGTGAAGGCTGTCCAAAGGGTGGTGAAAGTATTTGTAATTTTATGTAACATTCTTGCTAGGTAATAAAATTTAAATACTTTCAAAATCCCAATTGGAAACAATTGGGTAGTGGACTGACTCCTTTAGTTTTTGCTAAAGGTGGAACCACTCTAAACACCTTGCCTCCTTCTTAAAGTTTCAATTGTGGTTGTTTGAGTTGAATTATTGTTAAAATATTTATAAAACCCTGTTCACCCCCCTCTAGTGTTTTTTCATTTGGTATCAGAGTAGGCTTCAAGGAGCTCTAATCGAGTCTTGAAGAATGGAGGGTGGTGGTGTCTACAACCGCAAGCAAATAAGAAGCTTGGATCAATCTTCAACAAGTTGTAATTGGTGCTTAGGAACAAGACACACAACACCTAGATATCCATGGAGGCTAAAGAAGGAAGATGTGCATAAAGAATGCGTTATTGCTACAACAAGTGAAGAAGAAGAAGAGGTAAGCCTTTTTGATTTATCAAAAGAAGATTTGGTTCCTAGCCTTCAAGAGACACATGATAAGTATATTGAGAGCAAGAAGAAATTAAAGAAATATAATAAATCAAATTATGAGTTACTTGCTAAACTTCTTGCTATCACATCTAAAAATGAAAATCTTATGCTAAATTAAATGATGTTGGATTTGAAAAGGATAGTATTACTTCTAAAAATAGTAATTTGAAATCATCTCTAAGTGATTGTAAGGTGAAGATTTTTACTCTAGAAACAAATTATGATATTCTTTCTCACGAAAAGGTTGGATTGCTTGCAAACTTAAATGATTTTCAAACTCAACCTATCCTATGCACTCATCAAGATTATGATACTATTGTGAAATAAAGAGATTCTTTATTTTCTAATCTAGATCAAGCAAAGTTAGATATCAAAAAGAGAATGGATGAGATTGCTAAGTTACAACAAGAAGTTAGTAGCTTAAGAAACAATGATGTTCTTGATAAGATCTTAAATGATTCTCATGGTCAAATTGGAAAGAGAGGACTAGGTTACAAGCCTAAAGGAAAATCCTATCAAAAACCTAGTCGGAGAAGGACACAAGTGCCAAAGACTCAATCTATGTATGTACCTAAAGGCAAGTATACATATGTACCCAAGAAAAATCTAGATCAAACTCATAAAAAGAGAAATGAGATTGATTCTATATGTTGCCATTATTGTTTGCATCTAAGACATTATTCCTTCTCATGTCCTTACAAGAAAGAGGATGTTGAGTTGGTATGGGTTCCAAAACCCCCAAACTAAATAGATTAAATTAAGTTGAGATATGACCAAAGACTCTAAATTGTATATCTTTATGTCTATCTCAACTTAACATAATGAGATAACAAATTGATTCAAGAAATAAAAAATTTCTAACTTGAAAATACACATTTTTATATAAACCTACAGAGACACATCGTTAATAACTTGTTTTAGTTTAGGTTTCTAAAACCTAGAGATATAAATATGATTAGTTGAGATTTGACTCAAATGTTACTTGGATACTTAAATGTTTTATCTCAACTAAACTGAGTTTTAAATTACATAATTGAATTGGAAGTGATCTATATTTTACTTGCAAATAATTACTAAAAAACAATACAAAAACATTCTCGGTCGAGAAAATGTTTGATCGAGAACACTGTCGGTCAAGAATTAGTCGACCGATCAGGTTACTATTTTTAAGCTTGCAAAGATCTGATAAAACCTGTACAAACAGCAGAATACTCGGTCGAGAAAATCTTCGACAAAGATAAATTCGATCGAAGAAAAGTTCGACTGAATCAAGTTCTGCTGAACCTATTTTAATTGATCTATTTACTATAAATTTTCTATTAATGATTGATTTAATATGCAAATCAAGAATGAATCTTGGAGAATTTTTTTTAAATATAGCATAAATTGCAAGTTCATTTTTAATTGTTATAATCTCCTACATGGTTTGGCTTAAAACTGAAAATATGAACCATGATTGGTTTAATCAAGAAAATTACTATTTTATCACAATCCACATGGTTTGTCCTAAGTATTCCTTGGTCTATCTATATAAAAACCATGTGTCTTGAAATTTGCTTTTAAATAATCATCATCATTGTATTTCATAAAAATATGGATATGCTTTTACTATTTTCCATTCTTTACTTGGTTTGCCTAAAATAATCTTTGATCTATATATACAAACCATGACTGGATATTGTTTTCAAAATAATCACTGTGATTCAGCTCATTACATATATAATGATTATCTTTGTGCATGGCTTGTAATAAATGAATGATTTTTTCTAGATGATACTATGGCAAGCTAAATAGTTTGTTTCTTAGAACAAGAATATTAATGTCTTATCTAGCTATTTGTTCTAAGTAATCAAAAGCAAAATCTTGATTTTAAGAACTTGAGATATAAAACTTGTTCTTAATTTATACTCAAGGATGACTGATTCTATAGAGTTAATCTAGAAATAAGTTTAAAATAAGAAATTTGTTTAAGATAATGAGCTATTTCAACGCTACATTTAAAATCTATTATAACCAAAATCAAGAGCAAGGTACTAAATTCTTATATTGCTTATAAATAAATGAGTGAAAGCTGCATTCTTGCTATAATTGAACATGTTGTAGATATATCTCAATTACCATTGTGGATATCAAAATTCCTTATTTCATGAAGCACATACATTCTGAAAATCTGCTTAAGAAAATCAAGAACAAAGACTTCATTGTGATGCCTATATTAAGTTTTCAAATTGATAAAACTTCTTCGAAATAGGTATCACTCAAAGTGCTTCAAATTGATATACATTTGATCATATTACATATCACATATTAAACTCAATGAGAGTGCTCAAATTGGAAATCTACAAAAATTGCCTCTTGGTTAAAATTAAATTTGACCAGGGGCGCCTAGGTCGAAGTCAAGGTCGACCTAAAATAAGCTTGACCAAATGATTAATTGTACATCATTTCCTTGCACTTAATCTTAGTATATTGATAATACGATTTTAGTGCATAACTCTCATAAAAGGTTAACTTATTATGATATAATGCTTATTGTGACCTTAGAATCCTTAAATTATATTGATTATAAGATTAAGGGGGAGCTCACAAAAACTATCCCGACTATAAGATTAAGAAGGAACTTACAAAATTTTGTAAACATCATAAAGAAAATTTGAAGCTAGTTATGACCTTAGTATCTTGGAGCATAAAATATTTATGAATATAATGGAATTCTCTAAAAAAATTAGGGCTTAACATCCCGTGCATTTGGTTAGAAATACATTCATTGATTCTACTATAAGCTTAAAAGAATCTCATATCATTTTAGGGCTTAACATCCCTTGTAAATGGTTGAGATACTATTAAATATACTCATGAGCTTAAATGATTCTCATGTCATTTCAAGGCTTAACATCCTTTGCAAATGATTGAGAAATAGATTGTGGCTAAATTTGACAATAAGTGGTTTGCATCCCTTGCTTTTACAACTGAATATCTTATTAAGGGGGAGCATCTAATTTTCAAATTAAGGGGGAGAATTAACAGACACTTAATAATTATCTTGGTTATCTTTTTGAAATGACAAAGGGGGAGAAATCATATAAAATAAATAAAATGAGTTTCATAATCGGTCATCACACACTTGCAAAACAAGAGAATGGCTACAAAAGGTAAACTTCAGGTATGAAACTCATATGATTTATATTTCCTTATTTTATATTTTGGAAATGTTTGTCATCTTCAAAAAGGGGGAGATTGTTGGCTAAATTAGATATTATTATAATCCTTTTATTTTGATGATGACAAACATTTCATTCTTTTGGATCTAATGTGCTACTTGAGTGTTGCAGGAACAAGGTGGGTGACAAACCTTTGGAAGATCTATATGCTCAAAATGCTTTAATTTCATGATTATAATTAAATGTAAAAACTTGTACAAGTATATAATGTACAAGTACTTAGATATCATGTAAATCAAGTGTTTAGATCTTCCCTAGACAATCGCAACACTTAGATAGGTCATCCCCTTCAATAGTGTCACAACTGCACACTGATACACACACTTGATCCAACCCTATTCTAGGGCTGTATCTTGTGTCATTTCGTACCTTTATCACATTCAAATGCATTAGAATTACATGTTATTCTCCCCAATATGATTATCATTGCAAATACGCTTATGGATGTTCTTTGCACTGTTTTTCTGGTACTTGGACCTTTCTTAGATGGACGAGGGGGAGAGAGGGACCCAAAGAAGGCCCTAAAGTCTCCCTCAACCTATCTCCAGTAGCCAAGACTCATCCCCGAGCAAAGACATCCGAAATTGACAAAGTTAGAAGAGAATTAAAGAAGTCAAGCCTCACCACGGTCGTGGCCCCAAGGCCACGGCCGTGGCTTTATTACCAAAGCTCAACAGGTTGCAACAGGAGAATTTAAAGTTCGCCCACGACCGTGGCCACCTAGCCACGACCGTGGCCAATGAAGGCAACACGACCGTGGCCATCAGCACGGTCGTGGTCAAGAGAAGAGAACACGGCCGTGGCCCCAAGGCCACGGTCGTGGCTTTATTGCCAAAGTTCAACAGGTCGCAACAGGAGAATTTAGAGTTCGCCCACGACCGTGGCCACCCGGCCACGACCGTGGCCAATGACGAGCAAAACGCCCGTGGTCCCTCCCCACGGTCAGCCTGACTCCTCCAAAACGGCCGTGTTACCCAACACGGCCGTGGTGCACCCTAACCCACCACGACCGTGGCACTCCGCCACGGCCGTGGCACTCCGCCACGGCCGTGGCCACCACCCTACTTTGCTTTTTCACCACCACCTTCACCCCACGACCGTGTTCACCACCCCACGGTCGTCCACCACTACCCCCACCACGGCCGTGGCACATTCACCACGACCGTGGTGACCACCTACCCTATGCATTTTTCCACTGCTTTTCCCATTCTACCCCCACTTAACCCTAGCTCCTATATAAGCAATAGATGCTTCTAGGGCTCGAGGCTAGCACCTCTAGAGCACCCCTAGCCGCACCCTAGCAGTTCTTTTGCCTCCATTGCTCCAATCCATCCATCTCCTTGCAATCTACCCCTTTTCCATCCAATTTCCACTCATTTCCACCATAGAAACCTAGTTTCTCTAGGTTTCTATCCATAATCCCCGCCTTTTTCATGCACCTTTGCATCATTGGAGGAGTGAGGACGGCTGCAGCTGCTTGGAGGTGAAGAAGGAGTCAACTACATCGAGCTTCATGGCGTTTTCCCTTCTTCTACCCCTTTCTTTTGTTCTTAGTTTGATTATGTGTAGCTAAGCCCCCCTTGGGTGGGCTGTTTGGGACAAAAATGTGACTTTGATACCATGTTGGGGGGATATAATTTGTAATGAACATATTTCATTTCTATGATGATTGCCTTTGCTTTTATCTCATTTCCCATTACTTGTGCTTGTGGTTGTTGTTTAAGTACTTTAATTTCTTGCCTTGTGGTGTTTGAAAACATTTGTCCCTAGGATGTTTTGGTTTCTATGTAGCTATCGTAGGATTGGCTCCTTGGTCCTTAATTCGGATCCCTAGCTAGCCCCCTATCTTCCTACATAATCACCTCCTTCCTACATACAAATGTGAGTTCTAAGTGACTAGTATAAGTGTGATTAGCTCAATTGCCTAGGATTTCCTAAAGGCTGAGGTGGCTAGTGGCATGAGGTCAAATATCCTCATCTCTACTCCCATCCTCACCCTTGGTCCTCAATTGACTAATACCACTTATCCTAGAGACCTAGACTTGGTATGTCCTATGAGAATTACACCTAGCCCTAGTTCTCCAATTAGTAGCTTAGGGTAAATTCTCATAGCACCTACCTCGTTGTTTGGTTTGGTAATCTAGAATGAGATATGCTAATTGCTTATTATGGTGACTTCCCCCAACTAATGTTAAGGTCACATTCCCAAACGGCCCACCTCCCTCATCTAATTGTTTAAAACCCCAATTACCTGCTTTGCTTGTTAATGCTAGCTTAGTTCAATTGCTTTAGTTAGTGTAGTCTTTTGCCTAGTTTTGCTCGCTAGTGTTAATCCAGGCCTTTGCTCTTATTAGTGCTTAGTGTAGTTTCTTAATTGCCAGTTGCTTGTTTAGTCTAGCGTAGTTCGTTCCTGCTCTTGTTTAGATAGTTTGTTAACTTAAATTGCTAATTTAGTTGTTTGATAACTTAGTGTCATTTTGTCTTTCCTTACTCACTCACTTAGCATAATCAACCAAACAAACCTTCAAACCCTAAAAACCCTACTCTCTGCACTAGGAACATAGCTCACCCTCTCTAACTCTAGTGCCCCCTCTATCTCCGAGGTTCGACCCCGTACTTACCGCCTTACCTGTACTACGACAAGACCCCGTGCGCTTGCGGGTATATTGTCTTAGTAGAAGTAGGTAGTTAGCCCAGGACCTTACAAATTTCGAAAGCTAAAGATCCCATCTCATCCCGTGCCTCCCGACCTCGTGGATTGCACTCGTTGTAAGCCACTAGCGGGAGCGCACCAAGCTTTCTGGCACCGTTGCCGGGGATAGAGGCGCTCGGCCTAGTTAGATAGTGTAGCTTAGCCTTTCCTTTTGCCCTCACCATTGCTATTGTTTATTCTTTGTCTTACTTTTGCATATTGGTGTGCTAACTTGGTTCCTTGTTGTTTGTTTGTGCTTTGCGCAGGTGACAACCGTGCATGCGCAACACGCGTTCGACTTGCACCGACTTGGTGGTTTACGACCCCGAGATTGGGAGAAGGAGACGTCAAGCGCGCCGCAATCTACACCGAAGGACCAAGATGGCCGACAACGAACCACCAGCGGATGTTCCACCGCCCCATCGCCCGCTTCACGAGTACTTCACGCCGGGGAACTACAACTCCCCCATTGCCACTCTAGTTGACCAGATGCCGGGTCAACAATTCTCCATCCCACCAGCACTCTTGGGGCTTCTCCCCACGTACTACGGGTTTGAGAACGAAAATCCGTATCACCATATAGACGCATTCTTGGAGACATGCTCCACCTTCCGCACTCCTGCTGCCACCGACGACTCAATCCGGAGGACTCTCTTCCCTTTCTCCCTCAAGGAGAAAGCCAAGGAATGGTACGTCTCGAGGCCAGAGCTCGTCACATGGAACAAAGTGAAGAATGAGTTTCTGAAGAAGTTCTTTCCGATAGCCAAGTTATCCTACATGAGAAGGTGCATCACGTCCTTCGCCCAAAAAGAGAACGAACCCTTCCATGAGGCATGGGAGAGGTTCCAGAAGCTACTTCGCGACTGCCCTCATCATGAGGTCCCTCTTTGGCAGCTAGTGCAGGCCTTTTACACTGGGCTCGAGGAGCAGAGTCAAAACAACGTCGATTCTTCTTGTGGGGGCACGTTCATGGCCAAGCCACCCGAGGACTCATGGCCACTGTTTGAGCATCTAGCCGAGAACTCTCGCCACCGAGCTTCCACAAAAGGGGGGCATGGCGGCCGGGACTACACCTCCCCACCCTCCTCCGTGGCTCCCGCACGCAACACCGCCAACCTCGACATGATGAAAATGATGGCAGATATGATGCAAATGATGAAGAATCAAGTGGGTGGCTCTTCTAGTCAACCCGCAATGGCTGTGGAGACTGTCGATGAGGAAGTTAACGCCTTACATTCCTTTGGTGGCCGCAACAACCAGGGCCCGATGTCCCAATCCTACACTCCCGAGTGGAGGAACCATCAAAATTTCTCGTGGAAACAACATAATGAAGATGGACAAGGGCAGGGACAACAGAAGCCACGCTACTATTCAAAGTTCGAAGAGGAAGTACTTGGAAGATTGAGGAATCTAGATGAGGTAAAGAGAGAGGTGTCTTCTCAAGGACAAAACATCAGCCGTCTTGAGCAAAGGCTCGATCAAATTTCTATTTCACTTGCTCGTCGTGAAGAGGGGAGACTACCATCTCAACCTATAACCAATCCTAACAGCGATGGTAGTTATGTGAACACCACCCAAGCCGCATACATTCCACCACGTGGCCAAGCAACCTCACTTGCACAATATCAAGGACCACCACACCCATATGCTCCGCCATCTCACCAACCCCCGCCAAACTACCAATACCCACCACCACCTCCACATACTTACCAACCTCCACCTCCACCACAACCAACTTGCATACTCCAAAATCCTAATCCTCCCCAACAAAGACTGCCACCACCTCCATCCTCACAAGCTCCCCCTTCTTCACATGAGCAAGTGAGTATGATCACTATCATATGGGGTGAAGAAACTGCTCAAGGTTTTGGAAAAAGGGAAAAGAAAGTGAAAGAGGTTGGAAGCAAAGTCCCGATGCTTGAGGGATCTATCAAAGATAAAGGACACTCTGAAGAAATGGCCGCCCAAGCACCACTAAGGAATGCTAAGTGCACCCGGATTGCTACTGCACCTGACGCGAATGTAGAGGCACCCTCCTTGGTTCCACTCGTATTCGGGGATACAGAAATTACAATAGATATAGCTCAGCCGGCTGTTGGTGACAGTGTTATGCCTACTGTTTCACATACCATGGACATAGCAGCACGCGAGGCCATATCCTTATGGGAACCAAGACCTTTACATGAGACAAGCGTCACCATCACCCCTCTGCAAGTTCCATCCAGTACAGTGGAGATAGTTGATGAAGACGGGAAGCAACCCCATGAAGGTTCGACTCTAAAAAAAAGGGGCGGAAATGTCATGAATCTCCTAGGAAACTTGAAGCGGGGAACAATGAGCATTACATCACTCTTATCATTGATGAAGGACATATGCATGGGAAGGAAAAAGTTAGTGCTACTGCCGACCGAGGAGATTGTTGCCTCAAAATCTGTGAACTTCATCTATGACAATGGCTTCCCAGAAAAGAGAGGTGATCCGGGAGTACCTCTGATTTCTTGCTTCATTGGCACACAACCCGTCCAGCACGCTCTCATCGACTTAGGTGCAGGGACAAGCCTCATGCCATGGAGCATGTACCTACGGCTTGGCCTAAACAAAATGAAACCAGTGGAGTGTGCCATTATCTTGGGTGACGGAACCAAGAGGAAGCCCTTGGGAATCATGCAGAACACAATAGTGTCGATGGATGAAAGGGTGAACATTTCCTATGTGACCGATTTCTTGATAGTGGATACCTCACCGATTGATGGAGAAGAGTACCTCATATTGGGTAGGCCCTTCCTATCCTCCGCATGCGCAGAAATCAACATCCGCAAGGGCACGCTGACAGTTACTTACAAGAGGAAAAAGTTTGACTTCTTCATGTTCACCAAGGAAGAGAGAGACGAGCTGGCCAATGAAGACTTCGGTGAGAGTTTGTGCTATCGTGACCCTCTGGAGCTGTGGAGATCGAGCCCATACTTCTATTCCATGTACACTCCTTGGGACGAAGCACATGTAGTCAGAGCGCTCGACAGGATCACCATAGAAGAGAAGGAGGGCAATGTGGGTGTCAACACATGATGAAAAAGAGCAACAAGCCTGGCTGAAGGCTATAAATTTAGCGCTTGTGGGAGGCAACCCACGTGGTTTGAGATTCTCGAACCCTTCTTTTGATACTTTCGTTTTATTTTACACGAATACACACACACACACTCGTGCTTTACAGTTTTTGTTTGAGTTTTGATGATGTGCAGGTGTTAGACAGTAGAGGGAGAGGTTTTGGACCAGACTCAGCTCCTCCTCCAGATCCTCCTCAAATGCCGGACTAGCCACCACAGCCTTGATTCTTCCCCTATCTACCCTAAGCTGTAGTTTCATGCTGAGGACAGCATGATTCTAAAGTTTGGGGTGGGTAGGGCGGTATGCACCACCCTTTCCCTCATTCTGTCATTTTGTTTCACCTGGCTATTTTGTTTTAGATTGCTGTTTTTGTTTTGTTCATTGCTGTGTTGCCTGTCATGTAGTTTAATTTCATGCATTTTTGAGTAATTTTTCAAAATTTTACTTGCCTTGCTTTCCCATATCATGCATTGCATCTCATGTAGATTTTTGCTAATTTTTGCATGCTTTAGCTATGATTTACTTGCTTTTTACCTAAAATTGTGTTTGAATGTGATTTAGTGCAATTTGACACCTTTTTGGCCAATTTTGCCCATATTTGATGTTTCTTGTCCAAAAAGCATGTTTTGACTCAATCTTTACCATATTGAATGAAATTGCTTATCTTTGACAAATACAAGATGATATGCTATGATGAAGTGCTATGTGGTATCAATGAGCGACTTCTTACATGCTCGTCGCCTCCCTTGGGAATGTGTTGGTGTGATTGAACTGTGATCCGAGCAAGTATAGAACGTTTAATGTTTGTGGAGTTACTTGATTGATATATGGATTTCATTTGGTTCATTCATGTGATGTGATATCTATGGTGAAGTGTCGGACTAGTTTTCATGCAGGAGACCTTATGTGGAAGATTATGCCAAGTGACCCCCCTTTTGACCCGACCACTCTTTCATCATCTTCATACCTCTCCGCCTCATAAAAGGATGCCAAAAGTGCACACATTAGCCGTGGCCACCTCCAAAAGTTTGGGGTGACCACATCTCTATCTCCCCGCTTCACTCTATCCACCCTGTGCCCTACCTACACTAAGGGCAAAGAAAAAGAAAAAGAAAAACAAAAAGAAAATAAAAGGATGCTCCTGTTTAAGAGCATTCAAATAAAGAAAAGATGAGTGTGTAAAAACACTCCAAACCTTACCGCAACCCTTTCTTCACTTTTCATACCCATGAAGCTAGGAAACATTAAACCTAACTCACTTTATCCCTTTTCCGCAGCCATGTGGGTTATTTGGCATAACTTGAAGCATAAGGTTGAAGGCATGAAGGTGAAACGACACTCCTAGTCATCGGCGATTAACATCATCATGAAACGGTCTACCCGGAACCTTATGGATGAGATATTGATAACTTGTGCAATCCATGCATTATATGTGAAGTTCTTGTGCTCTGTGCTCCCTTCATGGTTGGTTTGTGAAAGTAGAAGAGGAGGGAAGTGATTTGCATGTACCTAGTCACCTTTGATCCCATTTAGCATTTGTCGCCTATCATATTGTATTTGTCATATCTTTGATTATGGAAAATGGAAAAGAGATTGAGTTGGAGCATACTTGAGGACAAGTATGTTTCAAGTTTGGGGTGGTGATCCAACCCTATTCTAGGGCTGTATCTTGTGTCATTTCATACCTTTATCACATTCAAATGCATTAGAATTACATGTTATTCTCCCCAATATGATTATCATTGCAAATATGCTTATGGATGTTCTTTGCACTATTTTTCAGGTACTTGGACCTTTCTTAGATGGACGAGGGGGAGAGAGGGACCCAAAGAAGGCCCCAAAGTCTCCCTCAACCTATCTCCAGTAGCCAAGACTCATCCCCGAGCAAAGACATCCGATATTGACAAAGTTAGAAGAGAATTAAAGAAGTCAAGCCTCACCACGGTCGTGGCCCCAAGGCCACGGCCGTGGCTTTATTACCAAAGCTCAACAGGTCGCAACAGGAGAATTTAAAGTTCGCCCACGACCGTGGCCACCCAGCCACGACCGTGGCCAATGAAGGCAACACGACCGTGGCCATCAGCACGGTCGTGGTCAAGAGAAGAGAACACGGCTGTGGCCCCAAGGCCACGGTCGTGGCTTTATTGCCAAAGTTCAACAGGTCGCAACAGGAGAATTTAGAGTTCGCCCACGACCGTGGCCACCCGGCCACGACCGTGGCCAATGACGAGCAAAACGCCCGTGGTCCCTCCCCACAGTCAGCCTGACTCCTCCAAAACGGCCGTGTTACCCAACACGGCCGTGGTGCACCCTAACCCACCACGATCGTGGCACTCCGCCACGGCCGTGGCCACCACCCTACTTTGCTTTTTCACCACCACCTTCACCCCACGACCGTGTTCACCACCCCACGGTCGTCCACCACTACCCCCACCACGGCCGTGGCACATTCACCACGACCGTGGTGACCACCTACCCTATGCATTTTTCCACTGCTTTTCCCATTCTACCCCCACTTAACCCTAGCTCCTATATAAGCAATAGATGCTTCTAGGGCTCGAGGCTAGCACCTCTAGAGCACCCCTAGCCGCACCCTAGCAGTTCCTTTGCCTCCATTGCTCCAATCCGTCCATCTCCTTGCAATCTACCCCTTTTCCATCCACTTTCCACTCATTTCCACCATAGAAACCTAGTTTCTCTAGGTTTCTATCCATAATCCCCACCTTTTTCATGCACCTTTGCATCATTGGAGGAGTGAGGACGGCTGCAGCTGCTTGGAGGTGAAGAAGGAGTCAACTACATCGAGCTTCATGGCGTTTTCCCTTCTTCTACCCCTTTCTTTTGTTCTTAGTTTGATTATGTGTAGCTAAGCCCCCCTTGGGTGGGCTGTTTGGGACAAAAATGTGACTTTGATACCATGTTGGGGGGATATAATTTGTAATGAACATATTTCATTTCTATGATGATTGCCTTTGCTTTTATCTCATTTCCCATTACTTGTGCTTGTGGTTGTTGTTTAATTACTTTAATTTCTTGCCTTGTGGTGTTTGAAAACATTTGTCCCTAGGATGTTTTGGTTTCTATGTAGCTATCGTAGGATTGGCTCCTTGGTCCTTAATTCGGATCCCTAGCTAGCCCCCTATCTTCCTACATAATCACCTCCTTCCTACATACAAATGTGAGTTCTAAGTGACTAGTATAAGTGTGATTAGCTCAATTGCCTAGGATTTCCTAAAGGCTGAGGTGGCTAGTGGCATGAGGTCAAATATCCTCATCTCTACTCCCATCCTCACCCTTGGTCCTCAATTGACTAATACCACTTATCCTAGAGACCTAGACTTGGTATGTCCTATGAGAATTACACCTAGCCCTAGTTCTCCAATTAGTAGCTTAGGGTAAATTCTCATAGCACCTACCTCGTTGTTTGGTTTGGTAATCTAGAATGAGATATGCTAATTGCTTATTATGGTGACTTCCCCCAACTAATGTTAAGGTCACATTCCCAAACGGCCCACCTCCCTCATCTAATTGTTTAAAACCCCAATTACCTACTTTGCTTGTTAATGCTAGCTTAGTTCAATTGCTTTAGTTAGTGTAGTCTTTTGCCTAGTTTTGCTCGCTAGTGTTAATCCAGGCCTTTGCTCTTATTAGTGCTTAGTGTAGTTTCTTAATTGCCAGTTGCTTGTTTAGTCTAGCATAGTTCGTTCTTGCTCTTGTTTAGATAGTTTGTTAACTTAAATTGCTAATTTAGTTGTTTGATAACTTAGTGTCATTTTGTCTTTCCTTACTCGCTCACTTAGCATAATCAACCAAACAAACCTTCAAACCCTAAGAACCCTACTCTCCGCACTAGTAACATAGCTCACCCTCTCTAACTCTAGTGCCCCCTCTATCTCCGAGGTTCGACCCCGTACTTACCGCCTTACCTGTACTACGACAAGACCCCGTGCGCTTGTGGGTATATTGTCTTAGTAGAAGTAGGTAGTTAGCCCGAGACCTTACAAATTTCGAAAGCTAAAGATCCCATCTCATCCCGTGCCTCCCGACCTCGTGGATTGCACTCATTGTAAGCCACTAGCGGGAGCGCACCAACACTTAGTCCATAGTTCAAAACATTGAAATAGAGTCATTCTCGATCGACAAACTTCTCGACTGAGACACTCTCGGTCAACCAATTCCTCGACCGAGAATTGACCCAAATAGCCATTAGACCTAGAAGACAAGGTGGTTGGAAGTTGGAATCGAATGTTATACACACTTGATCCAGACCATCCCTCGGTCGACAAAGTCTTCGACCGAATGATGTCTCGATCGACAATTCCTCGATCGAGAAGAACTCTGTCTGCACTTTTCAGAATTAATTAGCTAGTCGTTGCTAAAGAAATTAGTGGACAACTAACGACTACTTAAGCACTAAGAACCCCCTAGAAAGTGTCTAGAACATCCTTAAGCACTCATAGGCCATACCTATAAATAGGACATGCCTTAGGACACCCAAACTACACTTGTGCAACACTTGAGCTACATACTTGCAATTGGCAATCCATTTTTGTGAGAAATTGAGCAACTCCAACACTTGCTATTCATTTCCATTGCTCCAATTTCGTGTCCTATAGGCTAGCATCTCCTACCCACAACACTTACACTTTCATATGCATTGGTTAGGAGATCAAAACGCTTGATATAGGAAATCAAGCCTTGTGCTACAGCGGTAACTATAATTTCCTTTTTCCCTTCTTGTTCATTCTTATTTGCTTTGTACTCTCCTTGCTACTCCTAGGGTTGGAGGATATGGATTGGATAGGGAGCTATCTTCTCAGGTGGAGAAGGATCTTCTCGGTGGAGAAGGAGGACTTTGGACTACTTCAAGAAGGCTGTCTCAATGGGAAGCTACTTCAAGAGGAAGGCTACTTCAAGGGGGAGCTTGAAGTTACTTCAAGGAAGGATGCTTCAAGGTTGGTGGGACTACTTCTAGGTGAAGGTTATCCAAAGGGTGGTGAAAGTATTTGTAATTTTATGTAACATCCTTACGAGGTAATAAACTTTAAATACTTTCAAAATCCCAATTGGAAACAATTGGGTAGTGGACTGACTCCTTTAGTTTTTGCTAAAGGTGGAACCACTCTAAACACCTTGCCTCCTTCTTAAAGTTTCAATTGTGGTTGTTTGAGTTGAATTATTGTTAAAATATTTACAAAACCCTATTGACCTCCCTCTAGTGTTTTTTCAAGTAAGTTGTGTAGATTTATTTGAGTAATATCATACCATTTCTACATTGTATTGCATGGAATGTCTCAAATATGTCTGATACAAGATATGTGGATTTACTTTATATTGCCTATATTGGTTGGATATTTTGTAGAAATGGACACTTATCATGTAATTGTTTAATTTAGCATATTAGTAGAACTTATATACTTGGAATGCTATATGGATGAATTATCTCTCATAGGGACTTTGGTCTGACTTTCGTGGTTCTCCACCCATTTACATTCTCAACACCCCTCTCAAGGCTTTGTTAGTATGTTGTCACCTTCCCCTAGGCAGTAGTGCATGGAAGGTGGGGCGTAGTCCTTGATGTGTCCTAGATTCATGCTTGTACACTTGGGTCCATGATAGGTTTTTATATGAAGATGTATCTATGATATAGATTTTGGATTGTATGTCCTGTATATGATGCTTGTGTTGAAATCAACATGTATGGAGAACTTTTATATATACAAGTTCTGACAATGGTCACTTACAATGAAGAATTTAGAGTTACATGATGGAGTTTGAATAACTAGACCTTTATGCATGATCTAATGTAAGAATGTTGTTGGGAATTTTATATAGGAATTTCCCTTCCTTCTTGGTTATATGATGTTAAGTTAGATTGGGTTTGTATTTTTGGTTTTTACCTTCTTTCTTTGTGCTTACCCAGCCTTTGGGTTTTCTTGTGCATTTATCCTGGGGTTGGGGTGTCACATTTGGTGTTATCATAGCATGGTTGACTAGAGTTACATGGACATGTAATCTCATACTGTTATTACATACTCTCCATATTTAATCATTACTTGTGATGATGTAGATATGGAAGATCAAAGTGAAGAGCATACCGAGAGTAGCTTTAGGCCACCTACAAAATAGGAAAGGAGGACGACATTGGATCAGAGAGTGCATGAGGAGGGACCTACATAACCTCCAACACATTCCATCCATGTTAAAACGTTGATGTCCACTTCAATGCATATAATTAAATGATTTCCATCCCTACTCCATAGGCACTGTCATCATATGTTGGCTATTATGTTGTTTAGGGATACCTTTGTGAGTTGAGGAGAGTTGGGGAAACAAAGTATAAATAAATAACTAATATGGAAGGTTCGTATCTTTGGATGACATAGTTGGAGAAGGATTTTAGTATTTTGCACATATAAAAGGAGGAGAAAATCAAGCATGTTCTCTATCTCTTGAAAGACTATGTTGGCCAATGGTGGGCCATAAAGTAGGAGAAGAGGAATGGATATGTGATTGCCTGGGTGGAGTCTAGGAAGGGGTTTTAGGGTATATTTATCCCACTATCATACATGTGAGCGAATTTATGATAGTTTGAGAACCTACACCAAAGGATAATGAGCACTAGTGAGTAGGGGACACAATTCATGAAAAAGTAAGGTTCTATACTCATCTTGCATCTATAGATGATGAGAGGACCAAACATTTTGAAGAGGATTTGAATGTAGAACTACAATAATTGGTCTCTACGATGGAGATGAGGGAGAAGTTTTTTCCCATCATGGAGTTGCTGAAATAGATTTAGAGGGCATCAACAATGAATTATGACGTTGAGTCAAGGAAGAAGACCACCCAACCCTACAATAGGCAGTCATGCAACTTTACTAGGTTGAGGTATTCAACATCGTAGAAGTAGCATCAATCTTAGAACATGTAAGCCATGTAAGAGAAGGAGATGGTCCCAATCTCCATGGCCATATAGAAATGGTAGAGTTACAAATTTCCCCCTATAGAATTATGGGTTCATGACCAATATTAGAGACAAGGTTTTCTAGGCTATAGTTTTAGAGATAGTGCATAGTCTACAAGAACAATCACCATGGACCATGTTGTCTTAAGAATAGACATTGTTACCAGGGGGAAAGTAGAGGCATTTTAGAATATTTAGGTTATAGTTATAGTAGTAGATCACTCAATAGACTTAACATTCTTAGGAAGTGTAGAAACATGGAGGTTCTGTGAGAGAGCATGCACCACAAGAAGTGTCATCTAGACCAACTACCAGGAGTTAGGGTTGTGGCCTCTAAATAGCAATTGTCTAAATGTATTCCATAACTCAACTAGAAGGAATCAAATCACCTCACACCATTACATATTATAGAATGCTTTTTCATTCTAACTTAACTTCTTCATCCTTTGTAATAGTTTTCGTTGAACTAGGCGTGACACACTCATTTATCACTGTAGAGGAAATATATTTGCATTAGGTTGCTTGACAGTGATATGTATTATGAGATTTTTCTAGAGACTTGTTGTTGGGTTCAACAGTCTAGTTGGAGGTGTGTACATCTTCTGCCCTTTATTTCTTGGGGAAAACCATTCTATTAGATCATTTACCACTTAAGATGCATGGGTTTGACATGATCATAGGAACTAATGAACTAGATAAGCATATAATGATTTTGCATTGTTGGTTTAAAGTTGTAAAGTTTTGAGATGGTTATACCTTTTGGTATTTTAGACTATATAGGAAGATCATTCATATATGTCTAGTGTCTGCAAATGTAGTAGAGAAGATGTTGAGGTAGGGATGTGGAACCTTCCATGCATATGTAGTAGATACCAAGGTGAAGATTCCTATGATAGAGAATGTTCTTATAATGTGATATTCTGAGGATGTGTTTCCTAAGGAGTTTTTAGGTATAATTCCATTGAGAGATGTTAATTTTGAGATCAATCTGATACCAGGAACTTAGCCTATATCTTAAGAACCACTTAGGATGGCACCAAATAAGATGAGGGATTTGAAGACATTACTTTAATAGTTATTGGATAAGGGGTTTATGCAATCATTCACATCATCATAGGGTGATCCTATGCTACTTTTCAAGAAGAAGGAGGAATCTATGAGTTTGTGTATAGTGTACCAACAAGTGAACTGAGTGACATCAAAAAAGAAAACCTTTTATAAGACAGATGATATGTTTGATCAATGTTGATGGGTTTTATGGGATAGAACAGGCAACAAAAACAAAAATTTTATCTAACCACAAACCCATAACTAGCATATCACATCAACAACTATGCAATATGAAGGATGGTTTAGTAAGATATACCTAGTCCCGAGGCTTGCTCAGCGATAATACCTCACAACTAGTGTGGCCTTCAACCACCTAGTCTTCAATGGCATCTGTGCAGCTACTGGTCTTGACCCAGACTGCGGTTGACAGTCATCCTCCTGAGCAGCAGAAATATCCCAGCTCTATAGAAAGTCCACACAAACTACCAAGAACTCTAGTCATTCTCATGAATGTACTAGAAGGAGTTGTCCCCTTCTATCGGCTTACTAGTCAGCAACACACTCTCCCACAACCAGTTGTTGTTCTGCAGTTGTCTTTCCCTCACTATGCCTCCTCCATGTTCAGGCAACACTTGCTCGGGCTCTCTTGATTACCAGAACTAGAGAGGACAACAACTTTATAGAGAAAATAATGTTTAGAGTTGTGTGTTCTGAGAAGCCCCCTGTACCCCTCTATTTATAGTAGAGGACAGGGTCAGGGTTCCCAGTCTGTGCGGGAGTAAAAGGGTCCAGATTATCCATGAGCTGTTTGCACTATGTCAGACAAACCCATCGGTTCATAAGTGAACCATTCGATTGGCATAGTGAACAGGTCGGCTCACTTAGTGAATCAGGAGGTTCATAAGCTAGACCTGCTTGCAATTGACTTTAATAATTCATTTCTAATTAATGCAAAGATTAATTATTGTCCCAATCGATTTGAACAAGTGAAACGACAAACTTTTCTCACGAATTGGGAAACCCAACACTTTCTTGTTTGGTCCAAGTGAACCGATCGTTTCACCAGAGTGAACCGGTCATCTCACTGACCATGAACTGATCGGTTCACCCAGTAAACCAATCAGTTGGTGGTCCAGTTTGTGTAGAATTCAATCAATTCAGTTCTCAATCAATCTGACACTCTAATCAGTTGGTTCAACACTTGAGCTTGATGATTCTGAGTCAAGTCTATTGATAGAATGTTTAATTGAGTACCTAAACACTTTAGTAATCAATCTATACATCATTCATGGATAAACTCCTCTTCCAGGTTAATCCTATGTGTGTGATCCTATAGGTCCTATTTCACGTTGACAGTGAATGTCCATAACTAACTTATGACTTCACAAGTAGAGAGTGGTGCCTAGTCGCACATCAATGCTACCCAAGTGAAAAGTAAAGTTGGAGAACAACTTTCAACCTACAATCTCTGATTGGTGTTATAGTGAATGTTTTATTCCTTTGTCGCTGATATCTGGATTGAACTCGAGGCATGGACTTGTCATCCTTTACAAACGTTCAATCCATGTTTCTTGAACTAGAGCAGACTCTCTGAGATATATGAAATCTCAATATCATATATTGACTCACATGTACATGGTCATGTATTTCTCAGTCTCATTTATCAAGTGGTCAGAATATCATACTCCCTTAGGAGGGAAAAATTCCATATCTATCATTCACAGTAAAAACCCCATGTGTCAAAACCACCCAATCACCACCTTTATAACAATCCATATTTTAGGACTGTGTTTGATGATGTTAAAGTGTACCCAACAACATGTGATGAGTGCAATGATTTCAAGTCTAAGAACCACAATCACCACCAGTACTATAAGAGATGATCCTTACCAACCAAGTTTGGTTTCCATGCATCACTCTTATGGTGGGTCTATCTGATACATTGTTCTCTAACATGTATCTATGTGCTTGGTTTGATATCATATATCATGACTGATGAGATTTTGTCATCAACCAACACACACTCTAGTCTTATGTATTATTGATGTCTATGGATATTTCCACAAAAATAATCGACTAGGGACATAATAAGAATGTATACTCTTAATATCGTATGATCTCATTGATCATGTTCTTAACTTTAAGACATACATCATTGAGTAATACAATTCTTTAGACATCTAACATGTTATATCATTATCTCAAAATAGATTAAACATATAGAAGGAAATTGCCTTTATTATTATTCAAATCTTTTACAAAGTATGCCATTACAATCATCATATGACTGGCTCTATGGGCATACATACCAACATACTCCCACTTGCACTTAGAGTCAATCACCCATGAATCTCGATCCTTGTGATATAGCATGACCATCATGATTCTATTATGAAAGTGACTTAGTCAAGGGATCAACAATATTGTCTTCAGTTGGTACTCTGTAAATCTTCACATCTCCTCGATGTACGATCTCTTGTATGAGATGGAAGTGCCTCTGTATGTGCTTGGATCACTGATGTGATCTGGGTTCTTTAGCTTGTACAATAGCTCCATTGTTGTCACAATAAAGCTCAATTGCATCACAGATGCTAGGAACCACCCCAAGTTTAGAGATGAACTTCTTGATCCACATTGCCTCCTTTACTGCATTGGATGCATCAATATACTGCGCTCTATTGTAGAATCCACAACTATCTCTTGCTTAGAACTCTTCTAGCTCATAGCTCCATTGTTGAGACAAAACACAAATCCTGACTACGATCTGTAATCATCTTTATCGGTTTGGAAGCTTGCATTGGTGTAACCCTTTACCATCAACTCTTCCCCACCGTCGTAGACGAGGAATTGATCCTTAGTTCTTCTCAAGTACTTTAGGATGTTCTTCACGACTGTCTAGTGAGCATATCTGGGATCTGACTGGTATCTTCTCATCATGCTCAGTGCATATGAGACATTGAGATGGGTGCACAACATTGCTTACATGATGGATCCAATTGCAGATGCATATGGAATCCCCCTTATGTGTTTCCTCTCTTCATATGATTTAGGACATTGAGATCTAGAGATGGGAAATCCATGTACCATGGGTATGTTTCCTCTCTTTGAGTTCTCCATGTTGAACCTATTCAACACTTTGTCAATGTATGTGCTTTGACTTAGTCTAAGAATCCTTCTGGATCTATCTCTATAGATCTTGATTCCTAAGATATAGGATGCTTCTCCTAAGTCTTTCATTGAGAATGTATTTCCAAGCCATGTATTTACCTTTTGTAAACTAGGAATGTCACTCCCCATCAATAGTATGTCATCTACATATAATATGAGAAATGTAGTCATTCTTCCACTAACCTTCTTGTACACACAAAGTTTATCTTCATTTTGACTAAAGGCAAACTCGGACTACTTCGTCAAATCGAAGATTCCAACTCTGAGATGCTTGCTTCAATCCATAGATTGACCTTTGTAGCTTACATACTTTATTTTCATCCTTTGGATTTATAAAACCTTGAGGTTGTGTCATGTACACATCCTAGACAAGATTCTCGTTAAGGAATGCAGTTTTAACATCCATATGCCAAATCTCATAGTCATAGTAGGCTGTAATAGAAAGCATGATCCTGATGGACTTAATCATGGCAACTAGAGAAAAGGTTTCATCATAGTCAACACCTTGAACTTGTCTGAAACCCTTTGCAACCAATCTACCTTTATAAGTTTGCACATTTCCATCCATGTCAGTCTTCTTCTTGAAGACCCATTTTCACCCTATGGGTTTTACACCTTCAGGTGGATACACCAAGGTCCATACCTTATTGGTATACATGGATTCCATCTCAGATCTCATGGCCTCAAGCCATTTCTCAGAATCTAGTCCCTCTGTAGCTTCTAGATAGGTAGTTGGCTCATCATCTATGACCAACTCACTACCTTCTTGAGTCACAAGATATCCAAATCTATCTGGCTCATGGTGTGTCCTACTAGATCTATGAGGTTACTGTGTTACTTGAGGATTTTGAGATTCCACAACCACTTTTGATTCTCTATTTTCCTCTAGTTCACTGGTTCAATGGTTTCTTGTCGGCCTCAAACTTCTTCGAGTTCCACATTCCTCCCACTGCTTCCTTTGGAAATAAATTCCTTTTCTAGGAATACAACATTCCTAGCAACAAACACTTTCTTGTTAGTTGGGTGGTATAAGTAGTATCCCTTGTTTCTTTGGGATATCCAATAAAATAACACTTATCATATTTGGGCCCAAGCTTTGCAGGAAATGTTTTCTTGACATAAGCTTCACATCCCCAAACCTTCATAAAAGACACAACATGACACTTCCTGTACCATATCTCATATGGTGTCTTTTGAACCGATTTAGATGGTACACAGTTAAGTGTAAACACGACAGTTGTTAGAGCATGTCCCTAGAAAGAAGTTGGAAGATCGAAAAAACACATCATAGATCACACCATGTCTATTTATGTATGATTCCTTCTTTCTGATACATGATTATTTTGTGGTGTTCCAGGTGGAGTCCATTGTGATACAATACCACATGCTCTCAAAAGGTACTCAAACTCTTGGCTTAAGTATTCCCCACCTTGATCAGATCAAAGTGCCTTAATACTTTTGCCAAGTTGGTTCTATACTTCATTCATGAAATCTTTGAACCTTTCAAGGGTCTCAGACTGATGTTTCACCAAGTAAACATAGACATACCTACTGAAGTCATCAGTAAAGGTAATGAAGTATTGATACCCACCCTTAGCACTTGTTCTAAAAGGCTCACATACATCAATATGTATGCGTCCTAATAGATCATTCGCTCGCTCACCTTTTCCTAAAAAGGGAGTCTGGGTCATCTTGCCCAACAAACAAAATTCACATGTCTCCATTGATTCATAATCAAAAGAGTTTAGATAACCATCTTTATGGAGTCTAGATATGCAATTCTCATTTATGTTCCCCAGACGACAATGCCAAAGGTATGTTTTGTTTGAGTCATTGAGTTTTTGTCTTTTGGTGTTTACATTATACACATTTGTTTGTAGATCTATTAAGTATAGACCATAAGACATTGGGGCACTGCCATAAAAGATCCCATCTTTAGAAATGGAACATTTTCCATTCTTAATAAGAAATTCAAATCCATTCTTGTCCAAACAAGATACAAAAATGATATTCCTATTAATGGCAGGTACATAATTGCAATTCTGTAACTCTATTATCAACCCACTTGGTAGAGATAACTCATAGGTTCCTACTGCACTGGAAGCAACTCTTGATCTATTAGAAACACGTACTTCAACCTTGCCTTTCGCTAAAGGCCTACTTCTTTTCAGATCTTTCACATTTGAACAAATGTGTGATCCACATCTGGTATCAAGTACCCATGATGAAGAAGCAGTAAAGTTAATCTCAATTAATTATACACCAAAAGTAGAGATATGTATCTCTTGCTTCATCTTACTTGGTTTCCTTAAACCTCTCCATATTTTGAGTGCTGAAGACTTAGACCTTAGCTTGGCTTGAGAACTTTTATTTGCCTTGCCTATGTCCTTGGATTCCAGATTCCATTCCACTAATCATCATCATGGAACTATCCTTCTTCATTTTTTCTTTGACATTTATCAAAATGTCAAGCAACTCTGACAGTGGTTTAGCCATGTTACAAAAGTAGTAATACTTGATAAACATGCTACATGATTTAGGAAAAGATTGCAAAATCATATCCGTGGCCAACTCTTGACCCATAGGAATTCCCAGTTTTTCTAGACGTTCTATATTCCCAATCATATTGAGCTCATGGGGTCTAACTGGATCTCCCTTTTCCAGTTTGCACTCAAACAATTCCCTAGAGACATTATCCCTTTCTTGCTTGTCATGCGACTCATAGTCCATACAGGCTAGTATAGGATTCTTTATGTCTATAACATCATTGGAATGATTCAAGTAAGCATCCATTTCAACCTTAGGAAAACATAGAGTGGATTCCATTGGTACTGGTATCTTAGGATCATACAGAACATTTCTCATGGTCCTTAACCAGTTATGGAAATATATCTTAATTAAATTGTCCGATTTCAACAATGATTTCTTTGCCATTTGATTCTATAAGTGAAATTTTTTACATTTTGTCAAAACTCCTTTTGATTTAATTTGATTTGAATAAAGTTGTTGATATTGAATTTGGCCTTTAATTACTTATCACTCCCACTATTTTGTTCAAACTTATATCCCTCACCATAAATTTAAAAGATGGCAGCATACAACCTTCTAGTTAGCAAGATCCTGATTTCCTCTAAGTCATGGACCAGCTAGGGCTGTCGCCCACAACTAGATTCTTTCAGGTAGGCAACTTTTTCCAATTTCATATTATGCAACCCTTGATAGATGTCATGCACAACTCCTTGTCATGATCATCTGCATGCCTCAATGTGCTTGATCCGATCAAGGTCACCTAGTTAAGTCCAACCCAAACACAACACAATGAATATGCACCCTACTAGGAAGACCCACATATTCACCATCACACTTCCATGAGATAGACACTGTACCATGATAGGGCATGCCCACACTTAGTTGATCAAGTTTTTTATGTGTGCTACTTTTGAAAGGAATCCTAAAATTAATATTTATATTGAGGGGTTTGGTATTGATATACATGTACATATCCAATCACCACATATATAGTACATATCATATACATGCTATATCCCACAAGAAAACATGCGAAGTGATAAAAGCGATGATTATGGCCATCCTATTGTAATTCCTCAAGACACAAGGAATTATGGTCATCTAGGTCTACATCGCATGCAACAACCTGTTATTGATGAAGATTTGTGCTTGGACCATTTTGGATTGATCAGCTCATCCTATTACTGATCGTCTTGTCTCCTAGCCGATAGGTCCTCCAGACAGTCGTCTGGATCCTCTAGACGATCAACTCGTCTGGTCGTTTGGGCTCCTCCACCAGCTACTTGTCATGTTGATCTTTTAACCGCTCGTCTGGGCACCCACCATTCTTCAGCATAACAGGAAATAAAACTATCCTATTTTACATATTGCAATGGGAAACCCCGAGCTACATTCAGTGGGAGCAAAGGTAGAAAAGAAGGCTCGAGTTATCTCAAGTTACATATAGAATAGAAGGTAGAAGGCTCAGTTTGCAGACCGAGAGCAAACAACCACAGCCAACCATGCACACACATAGGGTTTATAGGCCATAACCATGCTTATGCATCCACCATTAAAATCATTTTAGGAATATGTGTATCGATGCATATATACCATATCATATATGTATATAGGGATCATGGTGTTTAATCAGATATGCACATTATCCAGTTAAAGTATTCACATCGCATGTAATAAATAAATGGCAAAAAACCAAAATCCAATCATATCGATTAATCCTAAAACATAGTATGTTGACATGGCTCTGATACCACTGATGGGTTTTGTGGGATAGAACATGTAGCGGAAACAAAAAATTTATCTAACCACAAACCCATAACCAGTAGATCGTATCAATAACTATGCAATAGGAAGGATGGTTTAGTGAGATATACCTAGTCCTGAGGCTTGCTTAGTGACAATACCTTGCAACTAGTGCGGCCTTCAACCACCTAGTCTTTGACGACGTCTGTGCAGCCCGTGGTCTTGTGACCCGGACTGTGGTTGACTGTCGTCCTCTTGAGCGGAAAAAATCTCCAACCTCTATAGATAGTCCACACAGACTACCAGGAACTCTAGTCATTCTGATGAATAGACTAGAAGGAGTTGTCCACTTCTGTCAGTGTACTAGTCAGTGACACATCTCCCACAACTAGTTGTTGTTCTGCAGTTGTTTTTCCCTCACTGTAACTCATCCCTATTTGGGCGGCACTTGATCGATCTATCTTGGTCACCAGATCTGAGAGGACAACAACTTTGCAGAGCAACTGATGTTCTGAGTTGTGTGTTATGAGAAGCCCCCTATACCCCTCTATTTATAGTAGATGGTAGGGTCAGGGTTCCCAGTCTGCACGGGAGTAGTAGGGAATGGATTATCCATGAACTGTTTGCACTGTAGCAGGCAAACCAGTCAGTTCACTAAGTGAACCGGTTACTTGGCATAGTGAACCGGTCGGTTTACAAACCAGACCTCCTTGCAATTGACTTTCCTAATTCATTTCTAATTAATGCAAAGATTAATTCTTGTCCCAATTGAATTGAACAAGTGAAATGGGAAACTTTTCTCATGAATTGGGAAACCCAACACTTGCTCATTTGGTCCAAGTGAACCGATCAATTCACCAGAGTGAACCGATCATCTCACTGACTGTGAGCTGATCGGTTCAACCAGTGAACCAATCAGTTGGTGGTCTAGTTTGTGCAGAACTCAGTTAATTCAGTTCTCAATCAATCTGACACTCTAATCAGTTGGTTCAACACTTGAACTTGATGATTCTGAGTCAAGTCTATGGATTGAATGTTTAATTGAGTACCTAAACACTTTAGTAATCAATCTAAACAACATTCATGGATAAACTCCTCTTCCAGGTTAATCCTATGTGTGTGACCCTATAGGTCCCATTTCATGTTGGCAGTGAATGTCCATAACTAACTTATGACTTCACAAGATGAGAGTGGTACCTAGTCACACATTAGTGCTACCCAAGTGAAAAGGAAAGTTGGAGAACAACTTTCAACCTACAATCTATGATTGGTGTTATAGTGAATGTTTAGTTCCTTTGTCACTGATTTCTGGATTGAACTTGAGGCATGGACTTGTCATCCTCTACAAATGTTCAATCCATGTTTCTTGAACTAGAGCAGACTGTCTGAGATATATGCAAGCTCAATATCATATATTGACTCACATGTACATGGCCATGTATTTATCAGTCTCACTTTTCAAGTGTCCAGGATATCATACTCCTTTAGGAGGGACAAATATCATATCTATCACTCATAGTCAAAACCCCATGTGTCAAAGCCACCCAATCACCACATTTATAGAAATCCATATTTCAGGACTACATTTGATGATCTCACTATACCCAACAACATGTGACGAGTGCAACGATTTTAGGTCTAAGAACCACAATCACCATCAATACTATAAGATATGATCCTGACTAACCAAGTGTGGTTTCAATGCATCACTCTTATGGTGGGTCTGTCTGGTACACTGTTATCTAACATGTATCTATGTGCTTGGTTTAATATCATATATCATGACTGATGAGATTCTTTCATCAACCAACACACACTCTAATCTTATGTATTATTGATGTCTATGGATATTTCCACAAAAATAACCGACTAGGGACATAATAAGAATGTATACTTTTAAGATTCGTATGATCTCATTGTTCAGGTCCTTAACCTGAAAACGTATGTCATTGAGTAATATGATTCTTTAGACATATAACATGTTATATCATTATCTCAAAAAAGATTAAACATATAGATGGAAATTGCCTTTATTTTTATTCAAATCATTTGCAAAGTGTTCCATTACAATCATCATATGAATGGCTCTATGGGCATACATACCAACAAATGGAAGGGATATATAATATTTTCTTTGATATTTATGAGATTATGATACCATAAATGTTGATGACATACCTAAGAGACTTCATGACCAAGTGTGAGCATTATGTTTTTTTGGTTATCGGATGTGGACTAACCAATGGACGTTTGGTTTTGATGGATCTAATGAATAGAGTGTTCGAGCAATATCTAGATCAATTTTTGCTTGTGTTTATAGATGGCTTATTAATACATACTCAAGAGACTAAATATGTTGAGTATCATCTTCAGTTATCTTTACATTTGTTGAGGCAACATTGATTGTACATGTAGTTTGTAAATGTGAGTTTTCTTCGATTGGAATGTCTATCCTTGGTCATGTCATATATGAAAAGGGGATTTGTATAGATCCCAAGAATATATGGTTGGTCTAGAAAAGTGAACAGTCTAAGTCACTAACAAAACTTTGGAGTTTCCTTGGTTTAGATAGTTACTATATACAATTCTTTGGGAACTTTAATTTGACATCTTCACTGATGACTAGTATACCAAAGAAGGGTGTGTCCACATAGTTTCTAGTTTTTGAAGTAGAAATTGATATCAACACATGTTGTAATTATATCTAAGATGAGAAAAGGCTACACCATCTTGTGTGATGATTCTAGGAGAGGCTTGGGTTGTATTTTGATGCTAGATAAGAACATGATTTCTTATGCTTCAAAGAGCTCAAGAAGAACGAGGAGAGATATCCAACACATGATTCAGAGTCACCATTTTTGTTGTTAATTCTTTCAAGGTGTAGACATACTGCATTTATGGTGAGAAGTGACATATCATCATGGCTCGTGAGAGCCTCATGTATATCTTTACACAGAAGAAGTTGAGCATGATGTAGAGGAGATGGTTGGTGTTGATCAAGGATTAAAAATATGCCATAGATTATCCTTTTGGGAAGTAGAATGTAGTGTATGATGGGTTGATCCGAAATTTGTGTTCATATTCATTCACAATTATACTACAATACCTTCTTACAATCCATTAACTCACAAGTTGTACATAAATGGAATTATGTGAAACAAGCAGGTTAACACACAAGGTGTTGAGTACATGGTAGAAAGATACAATTGCATAAGCATTGCATAATTTAAAAAGATTGCATAAGTAAATGAACAAGAATAAATGAGTTAAACACTTAAAAAATAAAGACAAGTTTTATACAATTTTTCCAATTATACCAACAATATCATGCATCATAATTCCTTTGACTAACTTCCTATTGGAAGGGTCTATATGGGTTCTCAAGATTAGCTAACCCTATTTATCAAAAAGGTCCACCCTATCTTGATGACTAAAGTAGGACACACAACCTTGTGTCCTTACCCTGAGATTACATGCAATTGCACAAGGTTTATACAATGGAGTTCTAAATAATGTGTTCAAGTTATAAAAGAAACAAGACAAAACATCAAGTACAATACTACATTACTACATCACAATATGTTCAAGTAAACAAGCATACATACAGATCAAGCTGCAAGAAAGAAAACCATAATCGTATAATTATTAAATCCCATACCTGATTCAGAGATTCTTAACCTAACGTATCCTTGATCATCTAGTCTCAAGCATCACATAATTAAGAGCAAGATTACATACATGTATTGGGTCTCTTCATTTACCATAAATATCTCCATTTTTAGGGTTTTGGCCAAATTAGGTTCAAGATTTCTTATTAGTGTATTTGATGCTCTTTTAGTGATTTAGGGCTCATGTAAAAGGTGTAGTTCAAGTTTCACATCATTTAAAAGTTCTATTCATTTTGAATGTTCATTACAAGGTTTATGACATTCATGTATAGTTTAGGGCCAAAAGACTTATAATTGAGCAAAAAGGTCATGATTCATCAAGTCAAGAGGTCTAGAAATAAAAGATCATTCAGATCCACAACACAAGGACATAAAAATCACAAATCAAGTCTAGGTGAATGTCCCTAAGTTTAGGCATCATAAGATTCAACATTAGTTCTAGAAAATGTACATGCACCACACTAAGTTCCTAAAAATGTGAACATCAATTTGGTAGGTCCCAACATGTACTACACATAAATATTGCATGCAAAAGTTTGCAACAATGTTGAAAAATGAGTATAGCTTTCACAATAATTAGTAACATGCATATTAAAAATGAGTATTGTATAGGGGCCACCTATAAAATACATAAGATCTATGTCATAAGGTTCCAATATATGGATTAGATGGGAGATACATACTGATGGGATAAATAATAATGGAATCAATATTTATTTGAAAGGGGAGAACATGAGATCAAGTTATAAAACAAGATTAGGATACATGAAAGAAAAGAAAGCAACATAAGGCAAGCACTAGGGGATTTAGGGTTACACACCATCATAGGTCAATAGGGGGCCAATATTTAGCATTAAAGTCACAAGTCATCAATGAAATATTAATTTGAAGGACCTAATACAGTTTGATGAATCTATTAGATCCAAGACCCCATGTGCATAGGGAATAACTATTCAATGTCATACCTAGGTCTCATTCATGCATAAAGCCATAAAGGTCAAGATAAGTGCAATAGGGAAAACATGGGGTGATTTGGTGTCATTAAGGGCGTAAAGTGACTAGATTTTTAGACTAGAATGAGTTTCATATCAATTGGACTAAGATTAACATAAAAAGGTAAACTTTAATCATTAAATCCTAAAGTAAGAGTCATACTTAAGCATTAGGTCATCTAAGGTACTTGTTGAGTGGTTAGGGTTCCCATAGTTCTCAAGTGCTAAATGTGGTTGATTTAATGGTTATTACAGTAGATGATAAATAATGGTCAAAATTAGACATCATTAGTACATTAGATATGTCCCATGAGGATCAAAGTTCATTACTTTCAGGAAAATAGGGGAGTTTGATTTAGGGCGTGTAACTACTTCCATAATGTAGATCTTTTTCTCCCGATCAAAATGGTATATTGGATCACTTATTTCCTGTGAAGGGATGTGCATGTTATGATTTTTTGAAGGTATGACAAAACTATATGGAAAAGAACTTGGATTTACGATTACATTCCATAGTTCCAGCCATGAAAGTGGGTCGCCCAGCCGCTGACATGACATCCAGTGATTAGTTACCACATCAAGAACTATGTTGACGTGTGTAGAGTTGGTTGTGTGTGTTGGGCCCTAGAATGCGACAACACCCCTCCAAGACAGCATTACATGAGGGACGAAGACATGCGGCACAAACTTACCAGATTTTGCCCGGTCCACTTGTGCTTTGACCAGTTCCAATAGAGGGGGAAAAGGGCAAGCACTCCCACCATATTCCCAGTTAACACATCAATGCCCAACATCTATTACATCTAGCCCATGCGGGCCACACACACCTGTGATAGAGCTTCAACAGTTGGAGCTCACAAGAGCCCCCACATGAAGTCATTGTTGGGTTTGGGACGACCCACAATTGTGTTGGCTATGAAGTCTCTATCCTCATGGTGCTGATGCACCCTTTGGCTAGAATGAGGGCTTCTAGGTGGCAATGCCCACAACCCCCACAGTGGTGGTAATTAGGGCTTAGGAAGTAAGAAGAAGAAAAAAATGGTTGTAGGGTAAGGGAAACAAGGAAAAAGAAGAGAGAAAGAAAGAGGGATTCAAGATGAAGGGAATGCGAGTTTTTATTTGGAAAAAGCTGGCAAGAAGAGGCCAGATTGGTGGGTTCCAAGATGGTACATTGTAGTAGTGCTACAATGTACGGATGTTGGGTAGAAGATGAACCATCTCCACTACATCAAGGGGGAAGGATCTGTGGGAATTGAATCAATAGTTGTCCTTAATTGATCCCAAAATGAGTGTAGGAGGAAGCACTACACTGACAAGCCACAAACCCATGGTTGGGCCCAAATAGGGCTCAAAACCCGATAGATCAATTAATACATGTGTAAGTGAACAAATTTTAAAGGGTCATAACATGGGATATGATGGTCCGACTGAGGCGTTGTTTGCACCATTGGATTTGTAACTAAAATCTCTACAACATGAAATATATTAGGGAGTAGGGTGACCATATTGATAAGGTCCAATATAGTTACAAGAAGGAGGTGTATTAAAGCATGATACTTTGTTCATTGCTCAATAGTAAAATTCATCACTGATATGATCAAATTGGGGTACCAAAACATTCAAACTATGAAATTGATAATCAATTGAGTCAAAGGTAAGAGGAGTAAAAACCTTCAGTTGTTACATCCATATTGGTTTTCAGGGATTAATGGTATCTACACGAGTACATACCTAAGTATCATTTTTCCACTAGGCTAAGGAGGAACATCCACAACATATAGGTTTGTTGTATCTATTACTTATGTCACTATGTACATTGCATTTGTTATTCCAAGACAATTAAGGTATATGACTACATTTGGGCAGTTGTTGACCTCCTAGTTAAGACAACACACTTTATATTAGTCAATAATACCCACTCTATGGAGAAGTTGGTACAAATATATGTGAATATATAATCTAAAACATGGTATATCATCAACTATAGTGCCAAACAAAGGACCTCAACTCTCAAGTAGGTTTTGGGGCCGTGCACCTGAGTCTCAGGGTATGCAAATAAAGTTTACATTAATATTCCCCCCATAGAGAGATGGTTATTCATAGAGGATGCTACATATGCTTGAAGATATTCAATGATCATCCATGCTTAAATTCTTTGGTAGGTGGAAATTCACATAAATTTGATAGAGTTTGTCTACAATCAGAACTACAAGAGGAGTATATACACACAATGCATGAAAATGTATGTGGAAAATGTTTCATATATCATATATGGTGGTATGAGATTTTGGGGCCAGAGTTAGTGCACTAGAGACTGAGAAGATACAAATTGTCAAGCAACAATTGAAAACAACACATGAATGATAGAAATGGCATGTTGATAATTGTAGGAGACTAGTTGAGTTCCATATTAGAGTTTACTCTCTAACTATTAGATTTGGGTCTAGAGTTAGTGCATTAGAGGAGTGAGAAGATACATATTATTAAGAAATAGTTGAAAATAGCACATGATAGACAAATGTTGTATGTTGATAATTGTAGGAGATTGGTTGAGTTCCAAATTGGAGACTATGTATACTTGAAGTTGAATGTATCACCTTGGAAGGGTGTTTAATGTTTGGGGTGAAGGGTAATAGTTCTCTATAACATCCTAGGATTTGAGGCCTCAGATAAGTTGATCTTAAAAGGAATAATTGGACTACCCATATCACCAAGGTGCACCTCCTTTTTAGGAAACCCATCTCTAAAGAACTCCATAGTTAAGCGTGCTAAGCTTGGAGTAGTACTAGGATGGGTGACCAGTCGGGAAGTTGATCCTGGCTTGCGCGTCAATGTGGACAAAGTGCGCAGTTAAGGCTAGTGGTGGTCTGTGGGGCCAGTCGTCATTCCTGAAACTCTACTAGAGCCGTGGGCAGTGAGCCCAGGCATTACAAATGGTATCAGAGCCTAAACCCTCCAGTAGGTGGGGCCCACATGGACATGGCATGCCAGTCTTGAGCCGTGCGGTCCAGGCATGTAGGAAAGGGCTGTCCATGGTTGACGTAGCCACCCTTGCACTGGTATTCCGTGATCGGGAGCTGCGTGTCCATGGGTCATTGTGGGTCTGCACTGAAATGGGGAAGATATTATGAGGCCATATAGTTGAGCCTTGATGAGGACGTCAAGAGTCTAAGTGGGGGAGATTGTAACATCCTAGGATTTGAGGCCTCTGATAAGTTGATCTTAAAAGGAATGATTGGACTACCGATATCACCAAGGTGCACCTCCTTTTCCGGGAGCCCATCACTAAAGAACTCCATAGTTAAGCGTGCTTGGCTTGGAGTAGTACTAGGATGGGTGACTAGTCGAGAAGTTGATCATGGCTTACGCGTCCGTGTGGACAAAGTGTGCAGTTAAGGCTAGTGGTGGTTTGTGGGGCTAGTCTTCATTCCTGAAACTCTACTAGAGCCATGGGCAGTGAGCCCGGGCATTACATGCTCCAAGGTACATTGAGCTTTATCCTATCTTAGACTGTGTTGGTAAGGTGGTTTAATAGGCTGGTTTTCCACTAGACTTGAATACATTGCACAATCTTATGTCTATGCTGAGGAACCACTAGATACAAGATAGATGATTCATCCAGTAAAATTCCAGTTGATAGGAAAGTTTCTCTTGAGGAAAGGTTGAATTAGATCTTGGATAGGCATGCACATAACTTGAGGTGGAATTATATATATTTAGTGAAGGTTTTGTGGCATCATCATGGTGTTGAGTGTTGAGGGGACCACTTATGAGTTAGAGGAGGAGATGTCTCAGTTGACCAAATATCTATTAGATAGGGAGAATTTTAAGATCCGAAAACTACCTCTGTATTAATCTTACTTATGTTTTCCTTATTTTGCATGACTTATGTGATTACTTTAAATTATATAAATATTAAACATAATGTTGAATGGTAATGCACAAATATGTCTTAAATTATAAGAAGAATCTACATTCAAATTTGGTCAAATAAAATTTTGAAATTTTCCAGACTTCAAAAAATGTGCCTTAGTTCGTGCATTTATAATGAGTGGGACCTGAGAGGGGATCCAATCACCACCTAATGAAGAAAAAACTCATCCAATCCAAATACACCAACAAGTAAATGGAATGAAGGCATTCTATTTCATATTTCAAAAGTAGGTTACGAAAAGAGATTATATGGCAGTGATTAGAATATTACATTAATACAATATATTCTATATACATTGCTCCTTAACACAAGTGGTCATTGAAAAAAAGGTACATCTAATTTATATGGAGTTTTGGAGGGAAACCTGGCCATCCTAAGTTATCCTAAGAGTCCATAATCCTAGTACGTGTCCCCCTGACTCAATATTCCTCTAATTCACCTACATCTGAGTGGTTTGGGAACAACACCCAAAAAGGGAAGAAATAAGAGGAATATGTGTGTCATTAAAATGCATGTATGTGTAATATATTATTACACGGGCATATAAATATTCAAGTATAAGAGAAAGGACCCTTCCTTAGAAAACACATGCACACAGTGGAAGAACCCCATAAATAATGTACTTAAGGGAGTCATTACATGGACTTGACATTAATCACAACAGTATAATCATTCCACACAAACTTACATAATGAATATTTTCACAATTGTTCTTACAAAATAAACATAAGTGTCTAAAATCTATAAAGGAAAGTATATTTCTTACATCTTCAGACAAAGTCTCTTATTCTGAAATTCTATACATAATAAAGGATATATATAACACTAAGAATTTTCTTATAGTTGACACTCCATCAGATTTGATCATACTCAGTCCTTGTGTTGAAGTTTCTAGTTTTGTTTCCGCTCATGCTCCTAAACCTTACATGAAAACATCACATCCTCATCCATTTCTTACATATTTATATATTAGTAAGTGATATGAATATTCTAAACATATATAATACTAATAAAATACTATGATAGTTTCTTTAACATTATGCATGCATATCTAATATGAATATCTATAGAATATATTGAAAGGTAAAGAACTATTCTTTCATAATCATTTTTTGTATCTTTTTATGTATCTTTTACTAGTGACTAGTACTCTGGTATCTACTCTCATAACCTACACTCTGGTCCCTAGGTCATATGTCTGAGTCAGACTGGACTTCGGTTCCTAGGCCTCATGACCTACACTCTGGTGCCTAGGTCATGTCTTTGACTTGATATGCACTTTGGTGCTTGGTTCTAACTTCATCATTTGATGGCTTCTTAAATATTATCTTTACATGAATCTTATTAAAATCCTATCTTGTAATGTTAAACCTGAATCTCAATCTATTATGAGGAATCTGAAATACAATATTATATCTAAAATCTTGAACATAAGATCTGGAATTAGAAACTTGATGAGTGATATGAAACATGTATATATACTAAATATAATGAACATTAAATAATCATTCCATGGACCATTTACCTAACTAATAGGAAGAGTTCCTAAATATTTGCTGAACTTTTTCCCTTTAGTCACTTGTAAAGCATACCCAAAGCCCTAGATTAGGATTTTATACCCAAATCATACTAAGTATTTATCTTTGTGAAAACTAATACAAACCAAGCCTATAGCCTAACCATCATCTAGTTCTCAAAAACATGATCAAAATCCAAATAAGGTTTGATCTTATCTGAGATGAAGATCAATTTCCAAGAACTATTGTAGATTAGGATATAGTTGGTTAATTTGAGTCAAGATAAACATATCCAATGATTTCTAAAAGTACAAGAATAATTGTCGTAAAAGAGAACCAAAATCCTAATTTGCACTTGAAGTTATATTTTGATCCTACGTGCGAGGGCACAACTAATAAAAATTGCACTAGTCAAGAATGATAAGGAAAGAATACTAGACAAGTAAGGAAGCTTATAGAGAACATAATCGGGTGGCCAGAGGTGCTTGGTTAAAGTCACACATGATCCTTGAAGTAAGGATTTATATGAAACCTCATTTAGGTTTGGTCCTTGAGAATATATATGAAACCCTATTTAGGTTTAATACTTGAGAATGCACTATATAATGTGGCCCAATGATGAGGTCAACATGGTGATATATTAACAAAAGCATGTAAACCATCGAGTACTGGAAATTCCTTGACATTACAAATCTTAAAGGGTCATGTGACTGACCCAATGATTATAAAAAAATATAATGAGAAAAAAATGAATGGTATGTACTCTAATTTTTTGGAAAAGAATGTTTGTACACATGATTATTCAAATATGAATGGTATCACATTTTGTTCAAATGTTTTTGATTGTTAAGCATGGTGGTAGCAAAACAATAACTGAGTTGTCTTAATTAGACTACGGTTCCTTATATTAAGTATGTTATGAAAGAATTGTAATGTGAATAAATCATATAAAGGAACCCTTATTCATGACATTTATAAGATACCCTAGGCACTGAAGAACTTCTCGAGTGTTCTGTAGTCAGAGAAGGGATGGGATTTCTTGCATATAGACTGAGAATCCACATGTGGTGGTACCTTATCTTCATGAGATCACCTAAGTGATTGAGTGCAGGACTTACTAGGAATGAGGAGAGATTGTTGCTCAAGTTTTACAATATCCATAATAAAGTGATAGAAAGGTATCTAATTATAATCCAAATTCACCTAACTATAAAAAAATTGGGTGATTTATTGTTCTACACAAATAGCCCTCTCTTTTTACTAGGAGATATATTTGATGGTTCTCAAGAACCTAGTTTTGATTCTAGTGATGTGCATTACATATGGTTGGGCCCCTACACACGGACTAAGGTCTGACATAATATAACATGTACTGATAAACCCCATTTCTTTTATTATGGATTAAGTTGATATATTCCGTTAGGCGTAATATTGTCAGTGGATGAAAGGTTAATTGAAGGAAAGAAGGTAATCCAACGTAGTAGTAAATAATGATTATTACTATAATGTTTACATGGAAGCCTCTTTTAACATATATCCCAAGCATTGTAAGCGATTATATGATTACTTACTTGATATGATATATTGTAATGACTTGACTATAGTATTAGAATTGAATTTATATCCTTATAAAGAAAAGAACAAATTATATTTTGGTGAAGATATATTTTAATAATAGGGTAAAAGTAAAGCCTTAATATGTAATGACTTTTTCTAGTAATCTAAATATTTTGTTGCCACATATATTTGTCTTAATTGTGAGCTCCACTCACATGGATATCTTGTTGTTCTGGTGACATCAATTGAAGTACCAAGTTGATAAATTTGTAGCAAAGTGTAATATACATGAACTAAGATATATCTAATTATTTTGCATCTCTTTCATGTACAAGTTGATGTACTTGACCATGTTGTGAACTTATATTTATTCACATCATGTGACTTCATGTAATTAATGAACATTCATATAACAACTTAGGTTCAATTTTATCAAAATGTTTTGTGATATTGTATAGCATGTGTAGCGTGGCATGTCTATGTGGGTCATTTTGTTAGGACTACATAATAGGTTTGTGTTGTGACTGATAGGATAAAACAACTATGAAAAATATAATTTAAAAATGAACAACGTAATAGAACATAATTCTTAATGATACGGGAAGTGTAGTTTATGATATGTTTGAAAAAAATAACTTGTGTTTTCTCAGTTTATCCCGAGTTTTGATGTATGTCAGTTTAAACTAGGTTGATTTGAGGATATATCTTAATGAATCAACATGAATGTTTAATCAAATGTTTGGTCCTTGCAAAAGAACTAAAACACTTCATATTAATAAAGATCAAGATGCAAAAGGAAATAAAAATTATATCACCTCAACATATGTAGCAACCACAATAGAATCCAAGGATGGTGGTTTGTCCCTCTCCTAGTTACAATGCATTTTGATCTTTCTCAAACATGACTAAGATATATCGGAATAATCAATATACATTTAAAACATTAAAACTATTCAAAAATCAAGTATGAATAACTAAGAATCCCAAGGAAACTCCCATCTCTATTGATTGCATTTCTCCATTTACTCCATAAACACTTAAAAAACATGGTTTTTCTTATGACTATATGTGAATTAATGTAAAGACAAAAAATTAGACTTTGCATCAAAATCATAATAAAAAAAATTAGAAAGATGAATGGGGGTATTCATATAGGTGGTGGAAAATGACTGGATCTCATCAATAGAGAAAAAAATAGTAATATGGATCTGGATGCAACAAAGAAACACTGGAAAATCATGCATATCTCCTCCCTATCTGAAAAAAGTGGAGATTTTTATTGGAATGGTGCACAAGTGTGCAATCACGAGGTTTGGACATTAGCTATGGTCTAGAAACATTGTCAAAGAATGCAATACATATATGTATATACTTGTATATATATATATATATATATATATATATATATATATATATATATATATATATATATATATATATATATATATATATATATATATATATATATATATATAATGCTCAAGTAGCTGGTTGTGCTACTGGAAACCCATAAAACCTAATATAGTGGACCTATCATAGATATACACCCAAAAAAGTAAACTTACAAAATGTATTTAATACGGAAAAGGTGGTCAAAATATACATACCTGTTCATTTTATCATTTTACAACAAGACTAATATATAATTAAGTTCAAATGCAAATGTTTAAGAGAAAATGTATAAATCAAACAAATTTATAATATTAACCAATGATGATAAGAAAGTAGTTTTGAAATGAAGACTCTCCATAAGTAGATAATTCACTTACAATATCTACTACTATACTTCATGAGTATCATTACCCTCCATAGGTGCTTTTCGTCTCTCTCTAGATGCTTGCTTTGATCCATCTCTAGGGTCGCCACCAGCACAATGGTAGGAGGGGGCACTCATTCCCAACCGACCTCCTCCTCCAGAGCTGATGTCGAGGCCAAGGGTGTTGATGTAGGTGATTGGTTCTCTCCACCTACCGACATCATAGTAGCTCGAGATTGGGTTAAGTTTGTTGCGGTTCGCCTCCTAAGTTGAAAGGCTCAATGGAAGCCGACCATAAAATTCCCTTTTGCAAGGAAGGGGATAAGAGGCTTTGGACCAGATTCAATGACTCCATCATGAACAAGTGCCATCGTGCATATTCTTGGATGGAAGTGCCATTTGTAGCAACTCAAGGGGTGGATTATAAGGAGTTGGTGGCCAAGGAGCGAACTTGAGGTGTTTAACCTTGATGGAGGACTGTTGCTTGCCCACTTCGCTAAAGAAGCCAACCTAAAAGGGGCCACTGTAACCGGGCCTTGGTTCTTTGACTATCAGCCGATGCTGGTAAGAAAGTGGATGCTACAAGATGATGCTCAAAGGGCTTCTCTCACCACCATCCCAGTTTGGGTGTCTCTCCCGGATGTGGGTAAGCATTGGATAGATAGGGCTATTGTAGTCATAGCCCATGCTATCAGAGAACCTAAGGCAATCGACAGACGGTCTAATGGATCCGTCCAAGAATGTACATGCTTTTCTGTAGATATTTCTACTAAAATAGAGCTGTCATATGAAGTCATGGTGGAGCTACCAATGGTGATGAATGGGAGGTTCAGAGAAAATACAAATCCTTACCCGATTGTTGCGAACAATGTGAAGTTTTTGGTCATGATACTGGTCAGTGTCCCAAGGAAAGAAGAAACAATGTCAACCAGGATCCACCCATTGTGCCCGACCAACCCAGAGACAAACCTAGAAGAAATGCAAAGTCCAAACCTCCTCTGACATCGAGAAAGGTCAAGGAGAATGTAATGCCCGATCCCACTGCCCAAGACTCTAGTAGAGTTTTAGGAATGAAGACTGACCCCACAAACCACCACTAGCCTTAACTGCGTACTTTGTCCACACTGACGCGTAAGCCAAGATCAACTTCCCGACTGGTCACCCATCCTAGTACTACTCCAAGCTGAGCATCCTTAACTATGGAGTTCTTTAGTGATGGGCTCCCGGAAAAGGAGGTGCACCTTGGTGATATGGGTAATTCAATCATTCCTTTTAAGATCACGTTATCCGAGGCCTCAAATCCTGGGATGTTACAATCTCCCCCACTTAGACTCTTGACGTCCTCGTCAAGGCTCAACTATATGGCCTCATAATCTGACCCCATTTCAGTGTAGACCCACAATGGCCCATGGACACCCAGCTCCCGTCCACGGCTACCAGCACAAGGGCGACTCCATCTCGTCTCTACGGATAGCCCTTTCCAACTTGCCTGGACCGCACGACTCAAGACTGGCATTCCACATGCCCATGTGGGGCCCACCTACTGGAGGGGTTATGGCTCTGATACCATATGTCACAGAACCGGAATCCCAGTCCCATGAACCAAATGTATACCAAAGGCGAAATGCGGAAGCGTAAAGCTTAGCACACATGAACAAATAACAAGATACAAGCACCAACATAATCTCAACAATCAATAAGATATATTAACATTATTATATTACATGATTTGAATTACATGTTCAAGAGTCACTTTGTACAAGTCTGCTCATGTATACTATATCTGGATCTTACAATAAGTACACCTAGCATATCTCACCAAGCCCATCAACCTTCTAGCCATCTCTGAACCTAAAAACAACATACGAGAAATGGGTCAACACACGAGGTGTTGAGTATGGGGCCGAAAGATACACATATATATAAGCTTTGCATAATTTTGAAAATATTTCAAGATTAAACGAACAAGAATAAATATGTTAATTGTTTAACAAATGTGAAACCATATTTTATGTCATTTGACTCCATTATATCAACAATATCAAACATGTTTAAGGCCTTTGACCATCTTCCCGTCGGAAGGGTCCGTAAGGGTGCTCAAGCTTAGCTAACCCTTTTATACGAGAGGGACCTCAAGGCCGTAGCCAAGAGATAACCCTTTATCAATCAATATTATAATGGAGTTTTATCTATATATGTGTTCAAGTTGTAAAACTGACGAGGCAAACATCGAGTAACACATAGCAATACTACATGGCAATATTTGAGAAAATAGACAAACAAGCATACAATATATGTCTTTTCAAGAAAGAAAGCGGTAGTCATATAACTAGATAAGGCCCATACCTAATTCAGAGATTTCATAACCTAACATATCCTTCACCATCTAGTCTCATGCCAAACCTGATTAAGAACAAGATTGCATATATGCATTAGATTCTCATCATTAACCCTAATTAGATGTATTTTAGGGTTTTGGCCAAGTTAGGTTACCAGTTGCTTATTAGTACATTTGATGACCTTATATTGATTTAGAGTCCATCATGTGGGTGCGGTTCAAGTTTCATACCATTATGATGTTTCATGCACTTTCTATGATCATATCAAGGTTTAAGGCATTTACATGCATTCTGGGGTCAAAAGACTCACAATAGAGTACCCTAGATCATGATTCATCAAGTCAAGAGGTCCACACCTAGAGATTATTTAGATCAGAAACATTAATTCATCATAAACATATAATGAGATTAGGTGGTTGTCCATTAGCAACAAGATTAGCAATTTTAGGGCACAGGTCATCATTAACATCCAAACTAGGCACATATGCAAAAAAAGGAGTCATGTATGAGTATTAGGGGGAGTATGACCTTAATTTAGTTCAAGGGTGCATAAAAGGTACTAATTTTAAGGATCGGGGTAGACTGAGCATCAAGATCCAATCATTAATCATAATCATGTGTTAATCATATTCAAAGTAGTCAAAGGTTACATATTTAGCAATATAAGGAAACTAGAAGAAGCTTCAGGGTCTGGAAATAAGCTCATCTTGTAGGTATTTTCAAGAGGATCAGTTTGATATATAATTTTGCTATATTTGGCCTTAAAATGAGGAAGTTATGATTTTTGTAAATTCTGCATCGAAACTATATGGATTTTAGATTGGGTGTTACCTTCATATTTATTGATCGATCTGGGCCATCGCCATGATGTGCCCTCCATCCAACGGCCACCAGCCACTTGCCTGCCGCACGACCCCCATCTTCCTCGCGATTCCCCTATTTCGGTGCCCAAAATAGGGGCCGAACAGGGGACACCATCTGCTGATAGCGCCGCCGGCTACCGCTCCAAGGGATCTGCCCACTGTGATGGCTTTCCCTCGCCCGCCACCCACCGCAAACGTGGGGTCACAGACCTCAGCTCAACGCTGCACCGATCTCCCGCAACCCCACTTGGTTGCAGCCTCTATTCCACTCCACGAGAACCAAGCATGAATAGGGGACACCTCCCCCTTTGTCCGTCGATGCTGGAGCAGCTGCAGAAGCCAAGGAAATGGCCGGTCCAGGTGGAGGTAGGTGTTGAAGGATCCGCGATCGCTGGACGTGACTTCGGCACTGAGGGCTCACGGCTGGCCATTCTCTGAGGTAGTTCTGGGCAGGAAAACAAGAATGACAGAGAAGGGGGGAGAAGGGAAGAGGTTGTTGGAAGCCAGACCTAGAGGAACGAAGGAAAAAAAAACAAAGGTCGAAAGGGGAGTTATAAAGGGACTTAGGGTTTAGGGTTGGGAGATCAATGTTCCCGTCAGTTACCAAAATTGGATGGCGGCGGAGAGATTTTCACCAGCCGTTCATTCATTTCTTGAAGAGGAAGGAGAGTAGGAAATAAGCAATTGGACTACAATGTTGTATTGGGCCTATTTGGGCGGCCCAATAGAGATAAAGGCATATAATTGAGCTTAAACAAGGTAAAACAAAAGCCAAATTTCAAGGTGTCATAACTTAGAGTTCGATGGTCCAATTGAGGTGATTTTTGTTCTGATGGATTCAAAATTGAGTCCTCTAAAATATGATACATATTACAAATAGAAAATATTATGATGAGGAGTTTCAAAATTAGATACAAGAAGGTGACATGATATAGCAAGTTACTTAGTTAAAAGTACAAATTAAAGTCGCACATTGCATAATTGACCATGGTAGTTGCCAAATTGTAACATCACAACTATCCAATTATGAAATTAATATCAAAATGAGTAAAGGACACTTGATTAGAGAGGAGGAGTACAATAGAGGAGAGAGAAAATTGAGGTTGTCACATCCTTCCCTCCTTACAAGGAATTTCGTCCTAAAAAATTGTCCAGGATTGTGTTCAAAAGTCCAAAATCAAAGTTCATACTCATCATGCCTAGGTATCCTACCATGGTTGTCACGACATTCCCCACAATGGGATGCAGATGTAGGCTATCATCATCAAGGGTGAACTCATCTCGATTATATACATATTACTTATTGTTCCATTGTAATGTGACATTATCATGGTATTAGGGTTTTCCCATCTCTTAGTATCATTTCTCTAACGTATGTGTTCATTATCATGACTTCCAACTGAGACCATTATTGAATGCATATATTTCATGGTTATACTAGGTTTCATGCATGTTTATGTTTTCCCCAAAATTTCTACCAACTCTACTCAATGATGTTCATTATCTTTCATTTCAAAATTAGAATTAAACAATGTATTCATCATGTTCATTCGAGTTATGACCCCAAGAACATAGGCATATTGGGTTAATCATTTTTTTGGGTTTGATGTTAGGCATGTTACCCGTAACTATTCAAGCCAAGATCTCTATGCATCACCGTATCGAGTTCATGATTTCAAAACTACATCTTCATGTATGGTTTGATTTCATACTAGGTCTAGCTTAAGAGTTTGACTTATAGGGCATATATCGAGTTTTAAACATAAGTGACATTATTTCATGCCACAAGCATCATATGAGGAACATAATTATCATTAATGTCAAGATTTTGTAACTTTCTCTCTTGTATCTAGAAAAAGCTTCAAGCCACTCAAGCTAAGACATGTTAACCACAACCTTCTACTTGTAACAAAGATTTCTACCCATTTTTTTAGAAATAAGGGTAACCACTAGATTCCTTTATATGCAACTACTAACCCGAGTATGAGGCTCATCATGGATATCACACATCATATACATCATCTTGGGTCTTGGGACATCTCCCTCACCTACATATCAAGCATCAAAATTTTCATTTGCCTCTTTCTCTAGGGTTAGATATTTTCATAGGACATCTAGGGTTCAACATTTTCAAGGAAACCGCACACTAGGTCACTCAACTCATATACTTAGAAGTATTCTAGCTAGGGACTCGTCATCAAGTATTTCATCATTCCTATTTTTCAACATTTCAAATATTTTGGAGTTTAGGTACTCTAACCTTTTCCCGATACGGGTCAACTCATATCAACATGTCACCCTATTCATATGTCCCATGCTAGAGGTATTCCTTTGTAAAGAGATTGAGGCCCGTGTTGGTCTCGAACCATATATCATATCTCCACACATACAAGACTAGGTACAAGCGAGCATGTCAACCCACTAGCTATGTTTAGCACATCAACCAAGTCATATGTATCAACAAGGTGCTAGGTATAGCTAGGGTTGTGTGGTCCAACTCATTCCATACTGTTAAACATACTCAACCTTCCTCAAACAACTTGGGTCTCATCAACATCGACATCATCATCAATATCATAATCATCATCTTAGGTTATTCACTAGCCTAACCTATAGCATGGCTCTAGACAACTTTAGAGACTATCACTATCATCTAAACTCTCTCATCTAGACTTGATGTTACATCTCTTTCTCCTAGGTTGCATGGAAACTCACTATCTTTATGCGTGTGGTAACATTTTTCATATGTACATATAATAATACTTGAAATATGTTTTCTCCAACATTTAAACAGGCGATGAAAACCACCATATTCCATTCGAATAAAACCAAAACCAAAATGAGTTACCACACTCATTAGGCAGTCTAGTATCATGACACCTAGAGAACTAGTAAGAACATGGTGCACACTTGTGTAGACATCCTAAGCACATGTCGCGAATCATGTCTAGGGAGGTAACTTACACAAGTCCACACCTAGTTCTAGAACATATAGGTTCTAACCTAGAGGCTAAGTCAACCTAATCCACAAGGATATTTCATTAAGTTTCTAGGGTTGAGATGTAGGGTGAGTTTAGTTTGTGTTTCATGTGAGCAATGTTTGGTGTAGTTATTGTTCATGCTCTGATACCATCTGTCACGCCCAGGCCCACTACCCAAGGCTCTAGTAGAGTTTCAGGAATGAAGACTGGCCCCACAAACCACCACTAGCCTTAACTGTGCACTTTGTCCACACTGATGCACAAGCCAAGATCAACTTCCCGACTGGTCACCCATCCTACTACTACTCCAAGCTGAGCACACTTAACTATGGAGTTCTTTAGTGATGGGCTCCCAGAAAAGGAGGTGCACCTTGGTGATATGGGTAATTCAATCATTCCTTTTAAGATCATTTTATCTGAGGCCTCAAATCCTGGGATGTTACAGAGAAAGTTACAGGCATAGTCGTGGACCCTTCCATAGGAGCTTCAGTGAGCATCCCCGTGGTGATTGTTGTCAATACTCCAGCTGGTGGTGATACTATTGAGAGGGAAAAATACCTGAAGATGTCACCTATAATGAGGAGGAAGTGCCCAATCCAGTGACCCGAGCACCTATTGCACAAAGCAATCCTAAATATGCAAGGATGAAGGACATCATTGTCATTATCTCCGTCAATGCGAGCAAATAGTTCACCATCCTTAACCAAGATGAATAAGAAGTTGTTGTTGAGAATAGCAACACTCAGAGTGGGAGCCCCAGACAAACCTGGAGCTCAGTGAAGAAGTCAAAGAAGCACTTCGTATCTGGTAAAGGGGGCGGTGCCATCTCTGTTATTTAATGTCTCTCCTCACATGGAACGTGTGAGGGTCTTCGTTGGTAGGAAGCCAAAGGGACCTCATTGGGGTGATTGTGGAAGAAGGTGTGAGTCTAGTTGTGTGCTTGGAGGCTATAATTAGAAGGAATGTCAAGTAAAGAGTCAATACTCTATTTCCCACCGGATGGAGAGCCTTGTCTAATCTTGAGCAAAGAGAAGGAGGGAAAATAGTTGTAGGGTGGAATATGGTTTTTTGGGTTGTCGATCCTATTAATAATGTTGATCAAGTAGTGACTGTATTGTGATGCAACCATGGTGGGCCATCCTTCATCTTGTAAGGAGTTTATGGTGAAAATATTGAAGGGGACAAAAGAAGAATGTGGTAGATCATTCAAGATATTGCCCAAAGTGAAATACCTTGGTTGTAATAGGAGACTTTAATAATGTAATAAGATTAGATGAGAAGTATGGAGGGATCAAGGTGCTGGAGCAAGTTATGGAAGCTTTCAATGCTACTGTTGAAATTGCATGGTTGATTAAACTCAACAAACTTGGTGGAGTCACCACTTGGTCCAACAAGAAAAGGCCTACAAGGAGAATTTCTAGTGCCATCGATAAAGGCCTAGTGAACAAATCTTGGATTAACCACTAGCCTAATGATGTGATCAAACTAGGATCTAATCCTTTGAGCAATCATATGTGGATGAAAATGGAACTATCAACTAAATCCCATGTGTAGAAACCCTTCCGCTTTCTAAACTAGTGGTGTGATTGGACTAGGTTCAAAGAGGTTGTGAAGGATAGCCATGACATTAATGTGGATGGAAATTCCATGTACAAATGCATTAAGAAAATCTAGAACACAAAGAAGGCACTCAATATGTGGAGTAGGGAGAAGTTAAATCTGAGCAACCTCCTTGTTCAAGATGAAAACAAATAAAGAAAGCAAAAAATAATGTTCGCATAAATCCTCTCAACGTTGATTGCAGTAGGCTAGAGAAGAAACTAAAGATAGACTCCTAAATCTTAAAAAGGTTGAAGAAGTGTATTTGTTACACCCACATCCTATGATTACAAGAGAATTTAAACTTTGATTACTCTAATATGACCTCAACTTTAATGATACACATCCATAAATTCATTTTGTTTCTCACACTTCCATGTACATATGACATGATAACTAGATATATACTCTGTTATTAAGGAAACAAAGTTACACAATATCATTTACAACTCTCTCACATCTATACAAGGACCTAGAGTGATAGGGACTTATTGAACTTAACTAATCTCATACTTAACTCATTTGGCATATCTACTCTGATGCATTGCCCTTCTTCAAGTCCACATGGTTTCCCTAAAAATTTTGTGAGTAGAGGGGTGAGCCTACTCGCTCAGTGAATGAGTACTTCAAAGAAACTTTGAAAGCACTTAAATAATTATAGATATATTGTTTAGCAACTAATATCAATTATAATAGCAGTAAGCTTTAAAGAGACTAATCATTCACAAATACAAATATGGCACAATACTCTACACATCTACAAGAGTGAATCAATATATGAACATACTTGATTGATCATAAAGATAACTAATAATTCATAAACATACAAAGAATAATTGAATAATTGTGCACACTTATTTAACCTCTCATTCATATTATTATGCCCTGAATCCACATGAGGTCAACCACAACATGTGAAAGAATCATAGCAAGCTACGATCACACTATAGAAGGCTTAGAAGCATGCTCAGGTTCCTAATCCTATCTCTCGAGTAAGATCCCATTTGCAGCAGGCCTCGACACGTCTACCTCTTGTCGGCTAATGGGAGCGGCTAGATATCTGAGACTCCACCTCTCAACTTGGGTACTCAGGTAGTGAGTCAAATCCCTCAGACTTATTGTGCATTAGTGTACCTACTGACCATTGATCACTACAACATGTAACACAAGTATCACCGACATCTTCAGTTGGTGTTGGGTACCACATAACTGTAAGGAGTCTTCCCTACTGGTCAAGACCCCCGCACCCTACTGGTGTGCTCCAGCTTACCTCGATCTGGACTACCTTCAGTCAAGAAATTATTTCCTCCCCATAGTGTAGGCCTCATCCTGTGAGGATTCTACAATGTTCAGGGCATCTAAATGTCTAATTCACTCTTTATGTTCACAATTCAATCATCACATCATCATATCTTAGTTCAGCTTTGTAAACTATTCATTTCATAACCATCTTATAACATTTACCACAAGTGAACTGTTAAGCATAACCACATCTCATATTGAGAAACATTAATATCACAATACTTAATTCACTGAACACCCTATCCTTAGGGTTTTATTTACCTCATTCACTTATCACATGACTCGGATAAGGATTTAATACATCATAACATCATTCAATAAAGATTACTCTCAACAGTTCACATATAATTGAATATATATATATATATATATATATATATATATATATATATATATATGAAACCATGTAATGATATGAACTAGGGTTTCCACTCCATTTACTAAAACATCATACATCAAGAATAACATTGAATCAAGATGTCTATTTGCAAACCTCCAACTTTCCATTCATTTAGGGTTTCACCCTCCTTACTGATGTATCAAGCAAACATTGATATGATCGAATGAAATCCAAGATCTATTTTGACATATATGTAATGTGCATACAAATAAAACAATCATTCGTAACCAAGGATATTCAACTAGGCAAACTTCTTTATTCAATTATACAACAATTTCTGTCATAGCTGAAAACCCTAAATTTCAGTTTACTCTTATAACCTCTACAAATACTTTAAGAATTATCATTTATATAGATTGTACCCATTTCTAATATGATTTCATCATCTGAAATTCATCTCAATAGATAAATAATCCATTTCATATCAACTTGCAAAAGCTAGATCAAAAAGACCATTTAGGGTTTGTACTCACATACTAAGCAATTGAAAATTATTGATGATTTAACTCATTTTCGTGCAATCTACTATTTAAAAGAAGTAACCACTCACCCTAAGGTGTGAAAACACCTAAAAAACACAGTCTGTCTCTAAAAATCTCGAATCCATATCAAAACCTTAACAAGTCAGCAGTTTCTTCTTCCTTTCAACCCTAATGAAGGTCTGTTGTAGGTAGAAGATGAAAATCAGAGGTTAAACCAAACCTCAGATTCATTGTATTAGGGATTTTGAGCAAGAGTAAATGAGTACAAGGGAGAATCAATAGTTAAAACTACTTACCAAGTAGAATCTATGGCAACCCTTTTAAATTTTCTCTATTTTTCACGTTCTTCCCAAAACATTTCCCCAGAAATTTCCTTATAGGTCACCTTCTCATTGAGGAAAGAGTTTGAGATGATAGAGGATTGAATCGCGGTTCCAACACACTTTATTTCATTAAAAGCGGATAAGTATAGCCCGAGATATGATCATTTTACGATTGGCTATCTTGGGCGGCATCTGTCGCAGTCGCGGCTCTAGCGTTGTGGTCGCGGCACACGACGCAGTGTCACGGTCGCGATATACGACACAACGTCACAATTGTGGCACTCTATACATGTTTACTAAAAGAGGTATAACTCTCTCATTTTAACTCTCATTTGGTTTATTCTTTTTTTATTCATATTTGAATTCTCTACAGTCTTATAATATTATTTTGATAATATTCTCAAAGGAAAATTATTTATTAATTATTTCCTTCAATATCATTAACTTTCTTCATGCGTACATGTATTGGTTAATGCTATATTACTCCAACTTGGATCTTTATAGTATGCTTAAGTCATGATTATGAGTTGCCTAAATTAGTATTTAAAATTACCAAAGTGAAGATAAAGCATAAGATAAAATATTACTATAAAAGAATGATAGGCATTAAGATTATCTTAAATCTCTAGGATTACCAGGAAAGATAGGAATGAGTTGTAACAATATTACTGGTAGAGAAGTTTCATGGCTTGGATCAAGGATGGAGATAGGAATACCAGGACCTATCACGCAGCCGTCATGAATAAATAAATGAGAGAAACCATCCATGAACTCATTGATGAGAATGGATGAGTGGTCAAAAGCAGGGAGGACATTGCCAATAACGTTATTAGCTATTTCACCAATATGTACAACTTTGGATGCTCTGACTAGAGCATTTGTGGGGATCTCCTACCCAATGTAAAGGTAGATCAAGCCATGAATGACACTGTGTGTGCCTGTGCAACTGAGGAGATTAGAAGAGCTACTTTCTCCATTAAGTCATCCAAGTCCCCATGTTGAATGGTCTTCATGGAAAGTTATACCAGGTGATGTGGGACATGATCAAGGATGATGTTATTGAGGTGATTGGGTGGATTGTTAGGGGAAACAACATGGTGAGAGTTGTGTATCACACCTTTATCAAAATCATTCCTAAGAAGAAGGAAATTGTTGATATTTCTGATTATTGACCCATTGTGTGTTGCAATGTTTAATACAAAATAGCTTCCAAGCTTCTTACAGGTCGACTCGAAAAGGTCATTCCAGTCATCATCTCCAAAGAGCAAAGCGTGTTCATTAAAAGTAGAAAAATCTCATATAGCACCTTATTGGCATTGAATTCCTAGCCGGCTTTAAAATAAGCAAGGCCAATGTTAAAGCTTGCATCAAAAGTGATCTCACCAAAGCCTATGCCCATGTTAAATGAGAGGCAACGTGGGAAATCATGTCAGCCATGGGATTCACTTCCAAATGGATCCAGATTGTCTGATAATGCATCGAGACTACTTCCTTCTCCATCCTATTAAATGGTGGACCAGTGGGACTCCTCAAAGCCACTAACAACATGCGACAAGGGGATCTACTCTCCCCTTTATTGTTCATCATGGTCATGGAGGGACTCACCAACAAGATTGATAGTGCTAAAGAGAAGGGTCTAATCATGTCGTATAAGATCAAAGTCAACACTCATCTAATCTTCAGAGACAATGTAATGTTGTTCTCTACTGGACATGCCTCTAGGATCAAGGAATTCAAGAAGGTGCTAAGAAAGTTTGGGAAACTTACTAATCTCTATATAAGTACAATCAAATCCAAGATATTCCTATCCAAATCTTGTGATGCTCATTGTGGAAGATTGAAGAATGATATTGGCTTGAAGGTCAGGAAATTTCCAACAAGATATCTTGGCACCCCTGTTGCGGGGTGTAAAGGTGTGGTTGCTGACTTCAATCGCTGCTTGGATGAGATGAGGATGAAGATCGACACTTGGTTGGCTACATACTATCTTTTGCAGGTCGCTTAGTATTAGTGAGGTTTGTGCTGCAAAGTATGATCAACTTTAGTGTGACGCATGTGAAATCCCAAATCCAATCATTGATATGATGAGGAAGCTCATAACTAACTTCTTTTGGGGCAGGTGTGGACACGGTGTTTCTTGGTACACCCTTGTCCATCCATTTAGTAAAGGAGGACTCAATCTTGCTCAACCCAAGTATATCATCAATAGAAGTCAAGGCAAAAGACTCGATCAGTTCCTTAGGGATAGAAACAATGTATGGTTCCAATGGATGATCTGTAGGTATGGGATCTTCCTATGGAAGCTGATAACCAGTCTTCCAAAACATGGCAGATCATGTGCAGGTTGTGGACTACTACCCATACCAAGTACAATGTTGATAACATTGATATGATTTGCCTAGTCAACCAGTAGAGCATACTATGGATCAACATTGTTACTAGCAAAGATGTACCTTAGTCCAAGCTGCTATGGAACTCTTTTCACATGCCTAAGAGGAGAACCACACTCTACAGGGTGACGCTTCAGAAATTACCCACTAGAGACAAGATGATCGTATGGGGACTACAGGTTGAGGCTACTTACCCCTTGTGTCGTTTGACCTAGGAAAGCCACAATCCTATTTTCAAAGTGCAGACACTACATATGGTATGTTATATGTCTCAAAAACACTTGGGGTCCCCCGTATGCTAGCAGCCTCCATGACACTGTGGATTGGACTAGTTTGAAGCTCAACAACAAAACTCAAATCGGCTTTGGTGGTTTGTGCCTTGCTTGTTTTTGCTTTTTTATATGGGAGGAAAGGAATGGAAGGATCCATGAGAAGGTTTGTAACAATGAATATGTATTGATCACCAAGATAACCAAGGGCATCTCAAGGATGCTCAAAGCCAAGAAGAAGCTGGCCGGTGGATCGAATGATAGAGCTAAACTATACTGGGGTTTTTTTGTAGTTAGTCACCCCGTTTATACTTTTGTTTGATGGGTCTTTGTTTGTAAATACACTTTTTGGGCAATATATTTACCATTTTCCAAAAAAAAATCCACTACTATGCATTCATCAGTCAGTTACAAAAAAGGCCCTTCAGCCTCATTTCATATCCTTAACAAAGACATGGTCTTTGCATGATCAACCAAAATAATATCTTCAAACTTCACTCCATGACATATCTTCATGTCCTTTATAAAGGTCCTACAAATGTCAATTCATCTACAATAATGCATGTGAACTTGACATTATTGTCATAATTTTCAAACCCATTACAAACATGGAGTCATTTTCCAATCCATGAAATAAAGAGGTGAAAATACAACCTTCTTGTAAAATACAACCTCCATACTTCCCCAGAGAAACATCATCACCTCTATCATGAATAATGATCACCCATCCAGAGATTAAAATGATATTATTCACATATTTTGCCTCATGTCAAGTACATACTTAAATCAATATGATATTCTAAGTAGATAAGTTGTTCTTTATATTTACTACACTCTATTACCAAAAATCACCAACACTGAATTAATTGATCCATCTATAGTCTTAGGTAGAAATAAAAAACTTCTATTTTCTCTCTTATACATAACAATATCCTAGCCTTTATTACCTTCCCATGTCCTTATTCCACTCACAAGGGACACAATATATGTTGATATTAAAAAAATTACATATATTTGACTCAAACTCACAACTCTCATTCATTTCACACATTAATAAAGCACATTTACACCTTTTCTAAAATCACTTTACCAATCCCAATATATAATTATAGACCTATCAACTTGATTAATTTCTCTTATAAGATCATTGATAGAATAATGATACTTGGAATGATAAAAACCTCATTGATTTTATTGACCCCTCCCAAGCCTCTTTCATGGAAGGTAATAAAATGCATGATTTTTATATTTCTACTCATGGTACCAATCACTTATTCCAATTTACTAACACACTACATGTGCTTTCAAAAATACTAAAATAAACTTTCAGTCATGTTAACTAGAATTTCCACCTCAACTATATCCATGACCTATGACCCCCTATTTGTTTTAATTAGACTCAATCAGAATATCCACAATAAAATCTCTATAAATCATCAATGGATCACATTTTGGTTACTTCTTTTCATGTAATGGTTTATGTTAAGATCAACCACTCTATCTTTTTCTTTTTGTGCATTCTCACATAATGCATACAATGTGTAATCAAATGAAACCGTCTATACCAACCTCCCTTGAGGGATGCAAGAACATATCATCTCACCTTCCCTAGTTATCCAATTCATTCAAGACATGATATTTTTCTTTAATCCTACTATCCACAATGCTCTCACCATGATATGCATCCTCGACATATTTTAGGATTTTTTTGCTTTGAAAATATTTTATGGACAAATCCTTTCTCTTACCCAAAATGTCAAAAGACAAGACATCAATCACATCCCAGAATGCTCCACACATGATTTCTCAACCAAATAAGTAGTCCTTCCTCTCACTCCTCAATTGTTTGGAATCCCACTATTGAAAATATTTGATCCTATGTTATTGGATAAAGGGGTTCTCCCTCAATCTTGTACACAAACTTGTCCTTCTCAACTTTCCCCACTTATCTATTATAAAATATTGAACATCATTTATCAAGTTTACCAAACCTCATGTGGAACTCCTCCAAAAACTCAAAAGAAATCCATTTTGTCTCTAGGTACAAATTAACATACCCAAATCTCCATGTGAATGGTGCATTGTACATTTGAAATTCCAATGTCACCTACTTCAAACTCAAAATATTATCTCTCCTCTACATAGGATGTCCTTTTGCCTGATGCCCTTCAGATTATGCAATGCACCTCTCACTTCCACTAGTACATGTATGCTATATTTGTTGGACATACTAAGATGACAATGAGATCTTCATGGATGGCTTCTATATCTATGGACATTCTTTTGACACGTGTCTGCAATATCTTTCATTGATCCTAGAATGTTGTGAAGAAGCACATATGAGTCTTAATTGGGAAAAGTTCCACTTCACGGTGAAGGATGGCGTTGTTCAAGGACATTGTATCATCTTTAGAGGCATCAAGGTTGATAATGTGAAGATAGAAGAGATCATCAAATTATCATCTACAACTACTGTCAAAGAAGTCATAGCACTTTTGGGACACACCATCTTCTATAGAATGTTCATTTGTGACTCGAGTAATTTAGAAAAGCTCTTACCAATATTCTCTATAAGGATGTTCACTTCATGTTCGACTCTGAATGCATGAACAAATTCGTCACCCTAAAGGAAATTCTCATTTCTACCCCCATCTTTCATGCCCCTGATTGGTCTCTTCATTTTGAGATCATATGTGATGCCAAAGACTATGCCTTAGGTGCATTTCTGGGCTAGTGTGTTGTCAAGAAGAAACATATCATTTACTATGCCAACAATATGTTAGTTGACGCATTGAGGAAATGTAAAACCACTAAAAGGAGTTTCTCACCATTATCAATGCCTTTGATAAATTTTTCTCCTATCTAATAGGCTCTCAAATGATAGTGCACATTGATCATGATTCCATTAAGTACTTAATTTTGAAGAAGGATGCAAATCCCATGTAGATCATGTGGGTGTTATTGTTGCAAGAGTTCACCCTAGAAATAAAGGATAAAAAGGGAATGGAAAACGTTTTTGTCAATCATCTCTATAGATTTCACATCCAAGATGGTGACCCAATCCCTATCGATGACTCTTTGCATGATGACCATTTACTTAAGGTATCTACTTTTAGCCTATAGTATGCTAATTTTGTGAGCTTCCTAGCTACGAGAGTTTTCCATCCAGGTTGGACTAGAAATCAAAAGAAGAAGTTTAAGTGTGACATGCACCACTACTACTGGGATGGGCCTTATCTATTCTGAAATATGTTTAGATGGCCATTACCATAGATGCATCTCTAAAAAGGAAGTTCCTCTCATTCTTAAATGATGTCATTCTGGCCCTATTTGAGGCCACATGATCTCCAAAAAGACTAACATCAAAGTCCTTTGATTTGGTTTATTTTGGCCCTCTATCTTTGAGGATTCTCATATCTATGTCAACTTTTGTGAGCAATGTTAGATATCCATCATTATATCAAAAATGGATAAAATGCCACTCAATCTTTGGCAGGAAGTTGAGATCTTCAACATTCGCAGTGTAGATTACATGGGTCAATTTCCCTCCTCTTGGGGCTTCTCTTACATTCTTTTTTTTTCTTTATTATGTTTCCAAATGGGTCAAATCCATACCCACAATTTCTTGAGACTTGAAGCTAGTCATCAAACTATCTAAGGACATAATTTTCCCACACTTTGGAATCCCCCACACTATAATTGTTGATGGAGGATCATACTTCCACGAGCGCAACTTTGAAGTGCTCCTACCAAAGTAACATGTTTCTCACCATGTGCCTAATCTATATCACCCTCAAATGAGTGCTCAAATTGAGGTTTCCAACCATCAGATTAAAGTCATCCTTGAGAAGACATTTGGTCAAACAAGGCAAGATTGGGATCATAAGTTGAATTTCACACTTTGGGCTTATAGAATTGCTTACAAGACCCCCCAAGGACCAAACCTTTCAATTAATTTTTGGGAAGTCTTGTCACCTACCAATGAATCTTGACAAGGCTAGGTGGGACATCAAACTATTCAAATTTGATCTTTTCATGGTAAAACATAACCAACTACTACAACTACAAAGCTAGAAGAGATATAATTGACTACATATGAGAATGCACACATTTATAAGGAGTGCACCAAGATGTGGTAGATGGTGACTTGAAGACGAAATTTATGCAGGTCAGAGATCAAGTGTTATTTTACAACTCTCATATCCAACTTTATCCAGAAAAGCTTAGGACCAGATGGCCATGTCCATTCATTATCTAGCATATCTTCCCTGATGGAGCTATTATAATTTGGAGTGCTAATACTAGTGAATTCAAAGTCAATGGCTGGTGTCTCATTTGCTAATTCAGAATGTATGACATGCAAGATAACCATCCACTCATGACCTTTTTACTTCCATCTAATGATTGAGCTTTAGATGTCAAGCACTCGTTGCTAGACAAAGGTTCTTCTTGGGAGGGAACTTGAGTTGCAATTTCACTTTTTAACATCTTTACCACTTTGCATCTTCATTGCATCATGTAGCTAGTGCATCCCTTAATATGATCATAAGTTCTAACAATTTTGATTGTTGATGGATGACTTTCACTGAATGAATTGCAACCATGACTCATGTTCCAACCAACATGATTCTTCCTCTCCATCCCGTATTTCATGTTTGCTTTAAGACAAGCAAATATCTAAGTTCAGGGTGGGTGAGTGTATTATACTTTCTTCCTACACCTATATGTTCTCAACTTAAGATCTCATCATTGCATGTCTACATTGCATTTAGCTCAAAAAATAAATTTAATGTTCCCTAGAGTAATCAAAGCCATTTCTAACTGGCTTAGATTCAAGAATCCATGCATGTTATTATTAGTTAACTCCCTTTTAATTGAATCAACATGTCAACAATGACTAACTTTAAAACTAAGTAATGGCTAAAAATCATCCCATGTGTCCTAGGAACCCAAATGTTATATTTTCTCTAGAAAAGATGCCAATTATTTTAGAACTGAAAGGGATCAAACACATCATTCTTCTAATTGACTAATGAAACAAATTCATTAAATTATTGACTGTAATCCATAATATATCACCTCTTGCGCATAATGGGCCTATGAGAACAACATGTTACATTGTATTAGAAATTAAGTTGTATGTTGATTTGACCCCTCTTCTACATTTTTTGCTTCCATCTTCTTACCTTCCATTCATAAAAGGATAAAAAGAATCACAAATAGTGCAAAACCCTAAGTTTAGGTTGGCACCCCCCTCCATACTCTATTAACTTCTTTGATATGCTTCTCGATGTAATAGGGGCATACCATCAAAAATAAAGCAAACATGTTGATGCACACAACAAGAAAAACTTGTCAAACATTCGATACAAATAGAAAAAACTACAATCTCAAGTTGAATAGAAACTTCCACACCCTCTTCTTTCCATTTTCCACCCAGGGACACAATCAATATCTCATACTGTTATGTTGGTATGTATGCCCTGAGAGCCAATCATGGGATGATTAGTGGGATACATTAATATTGATTTGATAAAAATCAAAGGCAAGCTTCCAATTCTTTCTGGTTCAGTCATATGAGATAGTGATAGAACAGATTGAATGTCTAGAGAATGACAGTACTCAATGGCGTATGCTTTCAGGTTAAGGACCTGAATGATGAGATCATACAGATGCTAAGAGTTTGTACATTCTTGTTATGTCCCTAGTCAGATGTCATTGTGGAAGGTAGATAGACAACAATGACACACAAGACTAGATTGTGGTGTTGGTTGATGACAGAATCTCATTAGTCATGATATAGAGATATCAAACCAAACATATAGGTACTTGTTAGAGAACAAGTGTACCGAACATACCCACCATGAGTTTGACACATGGAACCATGACATGGTAGTCACAATCAGTACTCACAGTGATGGTGGTGAGTATGATTCTTTGACCTGAAATCACTACACTCAACACATGTCATTGGGCACACTTTGACATCATCAAACGCAGTCCTAAAACATGGGTTGTTATAAAGGTGATGATTGGGTGGCTTTGACACATGGGGCTTTTGAGGGGTGAGTGATAGATATGGGATTTGTCCCTCCTGAGGGAGTATGATATCCATGGCCACTTGATGAGTAGGATTGAGAAAGGCATGCACACATGTGTGAATCAATATGTGATATTGATGTCATACATATCTCTTCCAATCTACTCTGAGATCAATAAAGTGAATGAATGTTGACACGATGACTGTTCCATGCCTCGAGTTCATTCAGGATATGTGTGACAAAGGAATTATACATCACTACTACAGAAACAACATTCAGTGTTGCTTTTCTGGGCGTCAGTTATTTAGGAAAACCGATGCCTATAAATTTAAACGTTAGTTATTTATGCAAACCAACATCTATATTCGAAGACCAGCCAGACACAGGTACCACTTTGTATTCAGCATCGGCTGGTTATAACAGACCGGCGCCTAAAATCGCCTGCGAAATCCAATTTTCGAGTGAAAACATTTTAGGTCACCTACAACGTCGGTTTTTAACTATTCACCGACGCATATTTAAAATGAAAATTTGCACGAAAAGTCCCACTTTTAGTGTCGGTTATCCCTCGATAACTGACGCTAATAATGGTTCCCTCCAAATAATTTAGGGTAAAGGTTGTCTAGTTGGGCGTCAGTGTTTTACTATCAACTGACGCTAAAGCATAATAGGCTTCAGTTTTGTAGATAACCGACGTCGTTGACCAACTTAATAGACCTGATCACCCAGTTCTTCCCCCTTTCTTCCTGTTTCATCGCGATATTCTCATGTACTGCTGCTCGCCGCCGATCTCCCAAAATCACGACGTCGGTTGCTGCCCCTCTGCTTCTTCGGTGCTGGTACTCTTTTGCTCACCGGTGCCGCTGCCCGCCGCCCGCCCCTACTGCTTCTTCGCCTGCTGCTTCTCTGGCCGGCACCTGCTACTTCTCCGGCCGTCGGTTGCTTCTGCCCGCCGCCCACCCCTCTGATTCTTCACCTGCTCGCCGCCACTGCTGCCGCCACTCTTCTCCACTCTAGCTCTAGGTAGGCTAGCCTCTTTGCTTCCTTCTCCCTAGCTCCTTACCAATAGCAAGCACGACCATGCAGCACGGCCGTGGTAGGCCAACACAACCACGGCCGTGCTTGCTGTTGGTAAGGATATGAAATTTTTTTATGTATTTCTTTATGTAAATCCTAGGATATGAACAAATCTTTTGCTTGCATATATTTTTCATATATTTGTGTTTCTAATCGTAATGTTTGGACTAATTCAGTAAATTTTGATGCATGTTGAAATAAGATTTAAACTTGTCAATTGTAGCATCCTAATTTGATTTGATTAAACCCTAACATCAATTGTGATGAAACCCTAACATTAATTGTGATGAAACCCTAACATGTACATATCTATTATTGTGTTTGTTGGCCTAGAAACCCATCCAAGATTTACTCATTAGGAGTAAATCTTGGATAGTCCCCGGTTTGGGACTGTTCTTGAACACCTAATCTCACTTAGGATGTAAGTGTATATTGTGTATTGGGTTTTTGAGAAAATTTTGATAGCATTTCCCCGTTTGTTCTCTAAGTACATATGTACTTAGAGAACAACGGTGAAATACTGCCGAAATTTTCTTGAAAACACAATACACATTATACACTTACTAGTGAGATTAGGTGTTCAAGGATGAGATAGGTGGTACACATTTATTATATATAAGAATGACATCACATGTGTTTGTTGGCCTAGAAACCCGTCCAAGATTTATGCATTAGGAGTAAATCTTGGATAGTCCCTGGTTTGGGACTGTTCTTGAACACCTAATCTCACTTAGGATGTAAGTGTATAATGTGTATTGGGTTTTTGAGAAAATTTCGGTAGCATTTCCCCATTTTTTCTCTAAGTACATATGTACTTAGAGAACAGCGGGGAAATGCTGCCGAAATTTTCTTGAAAACCCAATACAGATTATACACTTACTAGTGAGATTAGGTGTTCAAGGATGGGATAGGTGGTACACATTTATTATATATAAGAATGACATCAGATGTGTTTGTTGGCCTAGAAACCCGTCCAAGATTTACTCATTAGGAGTAAATCTTGGATAGTCCCCGGTTTGGGACTGTTCTTGAACACCTAATCTCACTTAGGATGTAAGTGTATAATGTGTATTGGGTTTTTGAGAAAATTTCGGTAGCATTTCCCCGTTTGTACATTGGTATAAATTAGAATGAACAATCACTAAATTATATACTATTTGTATGGAGTCTGGCTTCATTGTAGATAATAGGAGTAAATCTTAGATAGGATGTAAGTGTATACCCTAATCTTGTCCTAATATATACTTGTTTTCTCTTTGATCATAGAATGGATAGATCATGGGCGTCTATTCACAATCGCTGCATCCCAGAGTTTATATCTGGTCTTGATCAATTTATTAGATTTGCCGAGGAACATAGGAAAAAACCTACAGATAGGTTCTACTGTCCATGTAGGCATTGCGGTAACAACTTGAAAGTCAACACTGGTGAGGAAATCAAAAGTCATGTCATGTGCAACGGGATTGTACAAGGCTATACAGAATGGCATTGGCATGGAGAGATTTCAAACTCGAAACTAGTAGATGTCGATAGCAATGCTTGGGTGGAAGAAGAAATTGCCTCCGATGACGTAGATGTGAACGAACCAGTTCCAGTAGACATCGTTGATGCGATGCTGGATAGTTGTAGGGTAGAGCACATCGATCCACCTCCTATCTTTAGAAACAGTGTGCATGATGCTGAGATACCGTTATACACATGCTGTGCTAAGTTTACGAAGCTTAGCGCTGTGTTGAGATTGTATAAGTTGAAAGCTAACAATAGATGGAGCGACAAAAGCTTCACTTCATTGTTGACTTTGTTGAAAGAAATGCTTCCTGAAGGAAATGAGCTGCCAATCTCAACATACCGGGTAAAGAAAATGTTGTGCCCAATGGTAATGGAGGCCAATAAGATACACACATGCCCGAATGATTGTGTATTATTTCAAAAGGACTATGTAGATTTGAAAGATTGTCCAAAATGTGGTGCATCACGATATAAATTGACGACTTCGGGGGAGTCCAAAACTGGTTCTCCTGCCAAGGTGTTGTGGTATCTACCTATAATATCACAGTTTCAATGCTTGTTTGCAAATGCGAAAGATGCAAAGAATTTGAGGTGGCATGCAGATGTTAAGAAAAATAATGATGGGATCCTACGACATGCGTCTGATTCCCCATAGTGGAAGAAGATTGATCTATTGTACCCCAAATTTGGTGAAGAAGATAGGAATATAAGACTTGGGCTTTATACAGATGGGATGAATCCGTACGGGATATTGAGCAGCCAACATAGCACTTGGCCAGTCATGCTTGTTATATACAATCTTCCTCCCTGGCTGTGTATGAAAAATAAGTACGTTATGATGTCGTTGTTGATATCGGGCCCTAAACAACCCAGCAATGATATCGATGTTTATCTTGAACCTCTGATTGATGACTTAAAGAAACTTTGGGCTGAAGGTGTGATGACCTATGATGCTTTAGGAAGAGAGACATTTCGTTTGCACGCTATGTTGTTTTGCACTATTAATGACTTTCCAGCATATTGGAATTTGTCTGGATATAGTGTCAAAGGAGCTAAAGCGTGTCCTATATGTGAAGAAAGCATTGATTCAATAAGACTAAAACATGGCAGAAAGACTGTATATCTTGGTCATCGAAGGTTTCTTTCAAAATTCCATCTGTATCGTAGGAAGCGCAAAGCATTCAATGGATGGAATGATGAACATAGTGCACCTAAACCTATACTAGGGGATGTTGTTTATGAAAGAGTAAAAGACATTGTCAATGAATTTGGTAAGAAATCACAATGTAGTATGGCCACACAGAGTGACAATTCTTCATTCAAGAAGAAGTCAATATTTTGGGATCTTCCTTATTGGAGTTCTTTGACAGTCAGGCATTGTATCGATGTAATGCACGTTGAGAAAAATGTCTGTGATAGCATCATTGGTACTCTGTTAAATATACCAGGTAAGACTAAAGATGGGATAAAATCCAGACTGGACCTACGTGAAATGGGAATAAGGTCAGACTTAATAGAATTATGTGCAATGGGTAATAAAAGAACATACTTACCTCTCGCTTGTTACACGTTGTCTAGAAAGGAGAAGAAAGCTTTTTGTGAATGCTTGGTAAATGTTAAGGTGCCACATGGTTACTCATCCAACATCCGTAGATTGGTATCAATTAAAGATCTGAAGTTGATAGGTCTTAAATCTCATGATTGTCACACTCTAATGCAACAAATATTACCCGTGGCAATTCAATCTATATTGCCGAAGCATGTAAGGTTTGCAATCACCAGACTTTGTTTCTTTTTCAACAGTCTATGCAACAAAGTTATTGACCCTGATACTCTCGATAATTTGCAAAGAGAAGTGGTTGTTACCCTATGTCAGGTTGAGATGTATTTCCCTCCTTCGTTCTTTGATATCATGGTACATCTTGTTGTCCACTTGACTAGGGAAGTGAAAATGTTGGGACCAATTTTCTTGCATTGGATGTATCCCTTTGAACGATACATGAGCGTTTTTAAAGGTGATGTTCGAAACTGTTATCGGCCTGAAGGGAGTATTATTGAAGGTTATGTGGCGAGAGAGGTTATAGATTTTTGCAATGACTTTCTGAGTGGTAATAACACTCCTGTTAATGACAAGAATATTGAGGAGGGCAAAGGAATTTTGGGATCACGGGTGAAAGTAACCAGCCGTGAGCAGTTGGAACAAGCTCACTTGTATATTTTACACAACATTGACGAAGTGAGTGTTTATATCGAGGAACATACCAATTTCATAAAGAGACAACATCCTCGAGCAAGTTCAATGTGGCTTTCTAGGGAGCATAATAAGAATTTTACTGAGTGGTTAGAAGATAAAGTCTTACATCAACTATCTCAAACACCAAATGATATTACATAAACTATCAAATGCCTCGCCTTTAAACCAAAACTGAATGATATGTCTTATGAAGGGTTTGACATTAATGGGTTCACATATTACACAAAGCACCAAGATGATAAGAGTGTCGTCCAAAATAGTGGGGTCACTCTTCAAGCGTCGACTATGTATTTTGCAAGTGCAAAGGATAAGAGTCCACGTGAAGCTAAAATGCCATATTACAGTGTCATTGAAGACATATGGGAGTTTGACTATGTGGCAACACATCCCATTATCACACAGATAACGAGGTGTTATGTGAAAGCGTGCAGAAAACACCATAACCACAAATTATGAAAACACAGGTTAATTAAAACCGATTGTGAAAAATAGATAAACTGTGAAACTATTACTTTCCAGTCCTCATTCTGCAAGGAAACATGTCATATATATATATATATATATACGAGATCTGATACGTGTCTACAGCTTACAGAAATAGTTGCTCATCCATCACATGAGTTCACCACCTGTTCACATACATAAAGGCCCACATCCAGCCAACAACAGGATATACAAACGTCATTGATCGTTCATCGTAAAACATCATCAAAACACTGCCAAGGACCTGAGAGTACAGGGATGACTCTAGACTCTGCTACAAAACATCCAAAATAGTAGCATGTCCATCACTTGCCTTCTACTGCTCCTCAAGATGCTCGGTTGCAACACCACGACCACGACCACGCCTACCTCGACCACCTAAGAAGGGGTTAAACCAGCGGGGTGAGACAATTGAACAATTGTCCCAGTGGGAAACATAACTCCCCACCGCAACTACAGAACCTCAGCAAGATATACTATAACAACAGATATCTAATAAAAGGTATAACAAGAGCAGTCTATATAAAACATATTATTCTTACCGACAAGCTTACCCGCTATACAAAAGCATATACCCAGATATATCTCAAGGAATATGATTAGCAAGTTAATATGTATCCCTATGTAACATGATTATCAGAACAAGATATAATGTCACATAACATGCTTATCAAGATAAGACATATTGTCACATAACCTGCAAGATATAACAAAGATATTACACAAACAAGGCCTCCACCAATGTTACGTGTTTATCTTAAGCAGTAAATACTAAACGGCTGTGTTACATATTATTATGCCCTGAGGATTTGAACCGTACCGTTCAAATCCAACCTTCGGTTACGAAACCCAAGCCGGTACCATACAAGGTCAATGGAAGAGCCGGACTCCACGACCTCCCACCTCGTGGTCAGTACATGAGTACAACACAAGCAGGACCACAGTCACATGCTGAAGTGGTCTAAGCCACAGGGTCAGCTCCATAGGCTACCCTCACTCTAGCCCGCCTTGGTACAGGTCTCGGCGCTAGTAAAACTGAGCCACGGGCCTGTTCACCGTGCTATGAGCCATGAATGCATTCATGCTCCTCACATCACATATCCTGAGCCATGGGCCTGTTCACCATGCTCTTCATACACATTTGAGTCTGTAACTGAAGTTACACTCTTACCTCCTCATTTTTAGGCTAAGAGTAACCTACACATATTCAACAATATGCGCTTCCAGGTTAACCCGTAGGAGAACCTGTTTCACCATCACCAAGTCCTGACAATGATGGATCTATGGCCAGGGCAAACTACATGATATATTTCACTGTGATTAATTAGTATCTTTTAGATGGATTGCAAGATTTAACCAAGTTGTATAACATGCAAGATATAACGGAAAGTAAACAACATTATATTATTATTTAATCACATCAACCGGATCCATCACAAGGATCCAACATCACATGTTACCAGTTGGCCTCTTGCCAACCATCCAGATCCATCTCGAGGATCATCACATACCATGGGATCTCAATCCCTCATCATTACTGTCAATGCCTCTCAAGGCTCACATCATCATCATGGAACTTAACACATTATACATATCATTTTATTAACCAGAGTAATTACCAAGTGATGTTACTCATCACATGTGTCTCATAGCCCTTTTCAAGGCTAATCATCACCTGCATGGTTAGAGTACACAATAATCGTAGATTCAATCATAAGGAATATGCTACCATCATGAAATGCTATTCAAGATACTTCTACTTATCATTCTTACACTATTTGTTGCTCAAGTGTATAAAGTATAACATCAACAAGCCATATCTATACTTATCCTTATCTCAGAACTATATGAATAATCAAGATATTCAAACATACAGAACAAGTACTATTGTTACCACTACCATTATGTCACTATCATCATTATTATCATTATTATTATCATCCTCTTTATTATTAACAAATAAACATAAGGATCACATAATGCATCTTATTACCATGACCTTCCTCATTATCATCCCTACTACCATTATCATCATTATGATCAACATTATTACTATCATTATCATCATGCAACTACCATTATCATCATTGTTACTATCATTAGCATTATTATTGTTTGCGAGGCATCATATTCATTGTTGTTATCACTAACAAGACACCACCATCATTTATTGGTGCATAACTAATCACTTCCACATCACAAAGGACCGTTACTATATGATTACAAGACTCTCACCATAACTCATTACCGCCCTCACTAAAACCTATCAAGGCCTGTCGGCCGACACATACCCAACCCTAGGCTGTCGCCCACCTTGGCTATCGGTCATCATGGGTGTCGGCCATCATGGTTATCGGCCACCATGGCATGCATGGCCTATCGGTCAACATGGCTATCGGCCAACATGCATGGTCTATCGTTCAAGACAAGGAAACAAGCCACACATGGCCATGTCGTCCGACACCAACAACCATCAAGCTTGACAAGGTTATATCGGCCAACACCTCAAGATGTATCACCCAACAACATCCAACAGCCAACTCCTCACTAGCTTGACCTATCGCCCAACACAAGAGCACTCACCATGTCACCCAACACCAAGAACAAAGGGATTTCTTATCTCAAGGACCATGTCGTTCAACAAGGGCCACCATCATATCAGCCAACATGACCCTAGCTCACCCTATCGCCCAACACATGGGCAAGGGTATCGGCCAACCTCAAGAACACACCATGTCGTCCACCAAAGGCTTACATATCGTCCATCAAAGGGAACACCATATCGTCCAACTCAAAGACAAAGGTGCCATGTCATCCAACTCAAAAGGATATCGTCCAACCCACCAACAAAGAAGGGATATCGCCCAACCCTAGGTCACCATCAACCTCCAACTCAAAGGAGCACAAACCCTAGATCACAAGGTACACTAGAAACCCTAAACCTTAAGGGGATATCGGCCACCAAAGGAAACTCAAGCAAGGTACAAAAGCAAAGAACTAAGCTAAACTACTAACATGAAACAAGATCATAGCTAGAGGTAAAGGAGTTAGGGTTAGAAGTTATGCAACCCGCCTTAAGCTCCAAGCTCCAAGGAAGAAGATGCACTTCAAGCTCCAAGGGATGTCGTCCACCAAAGCTGATCCAAGAGAAGGTATCAGCCACCACTGCAACTCCAGGAGAGTGTCTCAGCCGACACAAGCAAGAGAGGGAGGAGTGTCATGCACTCAAGGTGGAGGAGAGACCAAAAGAGCAAAGGAAGCTAAGTCAAGGGAAACAACTACCTATATAGAAAGAAGGGGAGGAGAAACCAAGGTAGATCCATGCTAAGTGTCGTCCACCCAAGGGACACTTGTCCTAGGGTTCAAGCCAACACACTAGCACACCAAGAGACACTTGTCAAAGATATACACCAAGTGTCCACCAAACATGGTCAAGGTTGGACCAAGCAACATGGGCGACACAACTAGCAGCTCCTCTGGGCGACACACACTACTCCAGGTCGACACACCACCTCTAGGTCGACACACACTCTTCCTTGGGCGACACAAGCTAGTCTTGGCCGGCACAAGGCTCAAGCAAGCCCAAATAAAGCACCTCAAGGCCCAAACAAGCTCAAGCAAGGCCCAAGAAACTCAAACAACAAGCCCAAGCCTTCCTCTCAACCCTAGAGGAAGCAAAGAGGGGAAAACATCTCACAAGATGGCAAACTTGCACACAAAACCCTAGAATTGGGTTATTTGCAAGTATCCCCTCGAACTCTCAACAAAGCACAACAAAAACCCTAATCACCACTCAAAGGTGATTAGTAAGCATCAAAACACCAAGGTTAAGCAAAACAAACATGGTAAACCCTAAACGCATGTTAGGGTCCTTACAGACTACATAGATTTCAGAATTCCTCTCTTTAAATGTAATTGGGTTGATAACACCAAAGGAGTTATAGTGGATGAATTGTGTTTCACTTTGGTGAACTTTAAAAATATTGGCGAGAAGGGTGAACCATTCATATTGGCATCATAGGAGAAACAAATATTCTATATCGATGATCCTGCAAATGATAAATGGTCGGTTGTTCTTCATGGTAAAAGACAGTTCATTGAAGATCCTATAGATGAAGAAGAGTACTATGATAAGTATGATGACTCCAGTCCATTCTCAGTTGGGTTTCCAACTCCACAAAATATTGAAGCTAATGATGACTTATATGTGCGCGAAGATCACAATGAAGGATTGTTAATTGATAAAAGATCACAATTTTAGAGGCATGTATGTTTATAAAAGATCACATTATCTTCTAGCTAATACAAATGCTAAATGTTTGCCTTTTTCTAGTTAATACAAATGCTAAATGTTTTCCTTTTTCTAGTTAATACAAATGCTAAATGTTTGCCTTTTTCTAGAATACAAATGCTAAATGTTTGCCTTTTTAATGACATTTTCAGATGGCTGACCATGATGAGCATGATGTCCATGATGATCATGAAGTCCATGATGAGCATGTTGTCCATGACGAGCATGGCGATGATACCAATGTAAGTTCTAAAAACATATCCTGTATTTCTATAAAATTCATTATCTTCTAGTTATGTCATATATCCCATATTTCTATATTGCGCTAATTCAGTGGGTTTATTTTTGTCAAATTTTAGGTTGATGATGCACATGTACCCACTGAAGTACTGGAGCAACTTGATGCGCAACACCAAACACTTAATAAGAAAAGGGTCATCACTCTGTTGAAGAAGTTAATAGCGCTAAGTGGTAGTGGATCCAAATTGGTTGTGGAGTTTGATAATGGAGGAAATGCAATTGGAGTGAACCGTAATAATTTTGTAAACTATCTTGGGTGTGTCACTCGAAGCCATTGTGGTGTTAAGTATGATAATTGGCATAAAGTTCCTCAGGGGAAGAAAGACTTGATAGGGAAGGATTTATGTGTGAGTTATTATTATTTGCAATTATATTTTGTAGATTACAAATTATATTATTTACAATTCTATTTTTGGATACTAGTTAATAAGAATTCTATTTTATAGAATCTGTTTGCATTGGATGAGAAGCTACATCGTAAAAGCGTGATGCAATGGGCTGGAAAGATGCTTAGGAACTATAGGACAAATCTCAACAGATAATACATAAAAGATGGTGATAAGAAGAAGAAGTCATCCCTTGAACAGTGGAACTTCTTGGATAAATAAGATTGGGACAATTTTGTTGCTTCAAGAAAATCTGAAGAATTCAAGGTATTAGGCGTCACTCCCAATTTAATTAATATACATTGTATTCACCTATTCAAGATTAACATTTAGTGCTACTAACCAAATCATTAATGTGCATACTAACTAGGCCCTTAGTGACACGCAAAAAGCAAGGCGTGCACTGAATGTGCATGACCACACTATGGGTCCAAAGGGCTATGCAAGTGTTTGCCAAAGACTACAGGCGGAGTCTACGACTACTCAGGAGTCTACTGCTACTCAGGAGTCTTCCACACCCATGCCTCACCATGATATCTGGATAGATGGGAGGCAAAACAAGAAGGGTGAAATAAAGAAGCCCGTAACTGCTGAGGCGGCTGCGAAAATGGTAAAATACAACTCTTAGAGAAATCGTTTGAATATTGATTATTTGTGGTGTTAACTTACCAATTTCTGTTGATGGTGATTAGAGGGAGCTGCACGAGCAGAGGAAAAAAGGCACGTTCATCCATCAGGGCACAAGGGATGAATTGACAGTTGCTCTGGGTAACCCAGAGCATCCTGGACGTGTTAGGGGTGCAGGCGCTGGTGTGGGCATCAAAGCATTCTTTGGGCCATCCCAGCGCAAACCCAGAGCGGGACTTTCACAAGAAGAGGTAACCTATTCTTTTTTAGAATGTTACTGCAAAAGGGAATTCAATAATAAGAAGCTAATGTTTCTTTTATCCATGTATAGGAGAATAAGAGAGTCGAGGATATAGTTGCTAAGAAGGTCAATGATATAGTTGCTGAGAAGGTCAAGGAAGAAATAGTGCGGTGGCAGGCATCTTAGGCTTCCAATTAATCAGCCTATGGCGACCCACTCTTCTCCTGATGCACATGCTGCGAGTAATCCTGGAGACTCATCGCCTAACACGTCTGCTGTAAGTATTGTTTATGACATTGTAGCTAGTCTTTTCAAGATGATATGTTTTCAAGATGATATGTATATATGTATAACATTCTTTACGTAAATTTGTAGGCATTGAAGACATGCCACTTAAGAATGCAAGACTATGTTGTTGCAGAGGCGCAGGCTTGCCAGTCCCTTCCTGGGGCAACATTTCATGGGACTCCAATGCCGCAGGGCTACGTTCGTGTGAGCCCGATATGTGTATTACCCGATTGGAGGGAAGCTTCATTGCCATATGCCCACCCAGATATTGATACACTTGGTGAGGCAGAAGGCGGGGTGATATTGTGGCCCAAAGCAGATGTCGTCTACACTACTGAAATTGTAAGATAATTTTACATTACTTTAGATTGTTAATGTGTATATATGAGGTCAATTGATCTGAAATTATATATATAGGTTAAAAAGAAGACACCCGGAGCACCTAGGCCTCCACCTCCACTTCCTGCATTACCAAGTTGGGTTCCAACTGACCTAAAATACCCATTAGGTCCTGCTTGTAGGGGAATGGTATGTTGGCTACGGGCACATAATATACATTGCACTATAATTGTTTCTTTAGAAGCAGATTATGAAGGTCAATCATATGATAGCTCTTTATTTATACAAGATATTATTGAGATGTTTATGTATGATTGGCTGAATACATCAATGATAGAGACATGGATAAGGTGAGATCTTGTTTATACATCCATATACCTTGTGTAAGATCCGGTGATTTGGTTTCTTATATATTAATGCATACGTAATACATGTTTTGCAGCTACTTAGTCGAAGATCAATGCAAACAATTTGCATTTGATCATGTGGGTTTTTTTATTCCATCATTGATTAGTATGGTAGATAAAGACCCTGATAGTGTTCAACAATACTGTATAGATGCTTTTACAATTTTTGGTCAGCAAAAGAAGACGATAATAATAGCTCCATTCAATGTCAAGTAAGTTTACTTTATTTATAATTTGGACTTAAGAAAATTCCATTTTTATTGTGCATTTTGAGGTATTAATTTTTAACTTTTTTACCTCTAGCGGGAGACATTGGGAGTTACTAGTTATTGTCCCTGGGACGTTCACTGTTTATTATCTAGATCCTGCGGGAAGTACATTGAACACTAAAATTGGACACATATTGAGAATGCCATTATTCTAGTAAGAAATATTTCATTTTTATATCTGTTAACATCTATTATTACATTACTATTTAATTATGCAAGTTACTGTGTTACATTAACATGTAGGGGTTTAGATGCATTCAAAAATGCTGGAGGAAATGTCCCAAGGAGAAAGAACCAGCCAATAATTTGGGAGAACGTAAAAGTAAGTTCCAGACTCCAATGTATATATTATTTATGTGAACTGTGCTTAGTTGTATTTTTTAATATTTTGTATGTTTCAATTTATAGTGCGCTACAAAAAACAACGGCTGGGCATGCACATACTATGTGATGCGATTTATGCAGATGATTATCCGACATGCCACATTGGATATTAATACCATACATGAGGTATTATATATATTCTCATTAGTTAGTATGAAATATATCAATCTTATTTTTATATTATTACTTATATATATACATCATTCTCTTTGCAGGTGTTTAAAACTGACCACACTATAGGTAAACGCTTAAAAAATGTACATGCTCCATATACGATGGAAGCATTAAATGAAGTAAGAGAAGAATGGGCAAAAGCCATACAAGCAGTGGCGATTGTAAGATATAATTGGGATGCTGATAGCGATGTTGAATGATATTTTGTAAATGAATATTTACGAATGTTTATACATGTCTGAATGTTTGTACATGTATTTGAATGTTTCTACATGTATGAATGTGAGAATTGAATTGATGTCTGAATGTATCTACTTATGTGAAAAAATATTTGTTGATTTTGCAGGTTTGTGGCCTGTTTGTAGGCTGATATCAATGGACGTCGTAAACCTGCAGTTCAGAAAACTAAACTGCAGGTTCTCATCCTACTGGCCAGCCACAACAGGCCTGCAAACTGATAAGAAGAAAAAAAATTAAAGTATAGGCGTCGGTTATTTATAGAACACCGTCATCAAAGGCCTACAACGTCGGTTATTAGATAAAAATCGACGCCTAATATGACAAAAAACCCGACCGTGCAGGAAAGCACGGCCGTGGTGGAAAAGGCGTCGCTTATTCGTATAAAACTGACACCTATAATACTAAACACGGCCATGCAGTGAAGCACGGCCGTGTCATCTGGGAGTATAGCGTCGGTTCTTCAGTTGTTAACTGACGCAGAAAGTGTCCTAGGTGGTGCCCTTTTTTGTGGCGCGAACCCTATAGACGCCGGCCAACTATATATAACTGAAACCTATAGATAATATAGGCATCAGTTAGAAAACCGACGCCGAAGAGTTCGACCTTTAGCGGCGCCCACATAGGCGTCGCTTGAAAACCGTCGCCAAAGGGGGTTAAACAACCGACGCCAAAGGCGTATTCTGTAGTAGTGCATTCACTGTAACACCATTCACGGATTGTAGGATTGAAAGTTGTTCTCCAACTTTCTATTTCACTTGGGTAGCACTGATGTGTGACTAGGCACCTCTCTTTGCTTGTGAAGTCATAAGTGTTATGGACTTTCACTGCCAACATGAAATGGACCTGCAGGGTCACACACATAGGATTTAACCTGGAAAAGGAGTTTTGTCCACAAACAATGTTTAGATTGATTACTAAAGGAGTTTAGTAGTTCAATTAAACACTCAATTAATTGATAGCTCAATGTTATAATGTTCAAGGTGTTGGACACATTGATTGGAGTATCAAATTGATTGAAACTGCAATTGACTAATTCTGCACAATCTGCACTCCTAACCGATCGGCTCATGTGATGGACGGATCGGCTCAGATTTGTGAACCGATCGGCTCAGGTGGTGAGTCAATCGGCTCATGGACAGGGTGAAATGATTGCTTCAAGTGTTGAAATGATCGGTTCAACTGGTCCAACCGAGCAAGTTGGGAAAGTCAGGTTGGTGAGAAATTTCCTTTCGTTTCACTTGCCCAATTTGATTGGAACAAGGATTGGTATTTGATACCAATTAGAAACAACAGATGGAAAGTCAATCAGGAACTGACCAGGACCACGAACCGACCAGTTCAGAAGTGAACTGACCGATCGGTTGAGGTGTCAACCGACCAGCTCAAATCCCCAACTGACCATTTCAGAAATGAAACGATCGGTTCAGGCTACGCAGTTGGTTGTTTTTGTGGAAAATCTCGAACCCTTCTACTCCTACTTTAGTCCCACATTTCCCGGGATAGAGAACCCTATCCCATGACCCTCCTATATATAGGGGTATTGGGGGCTTCTCAAAGTACAACTCAGTGCAACCAGTTGCTCTGTGAAGTTGTTGTTCTCTCTGGTTTTGGTAACCGAGAGAGCCCGAGCAAGTGCTACCCGATAAGGTTGGTACAACAAGGGAAAGACAACTGCAGAAAGCGACTGGTGGCAAGAGAGTGTGTCAGTGACTAGTACGATGACAGGAGGGTGTGACTCCTTCCAATTCCTTGTGGGACAAGGAGATTGGAGTTCTAGGTGGTCCGTGTAGACTACTTCAGAGGCGGGAGATTTCTACCGCTCGGAGGACAGCTGTCAATCCCGACAGTCCCGGTGAGACCAGGAGTCTTCAGTCGTGATGAGACCAGGAGCTGCACAGACACTGTACAATACCGGAGGTGAAGACCATGCAAGCCGCGAGGTATTGTCTCCGAGCAAGCCTTGCGACAAGGTATGATTCCACAAACCATCCTTTCCTATTGTATAGATGTTGACGCATTTCCTTGTTTTGGGTTTGGGGAAGAGAAAATTTTTGTTTCTTCTACCTTCTCTACCTCCCCTAAAACCCAACATGTTATACTTTTCACACATCCCAATGTTGGATCATACACTTGTTGTTTTATGGGATTCTTTGAACTCTCATGAAACTAGTATACATTCTTGGTATTGGGGATATTGGTGATGAAGTGTTTGGGAAGATAATTATAAAAAAAGACATGGATAGATGTGTTATGTGATCTATGGAAGTTGACAAGATTGTCCATATTAGGTGGTAGGGTATTAAGCATCATTTGAAGGTGATATAATCACATGGGTTGAAAATATTCTTTGGAAACTATTTTAGATTTTGTGTTACTTGATATGAGCTACGTTAAAGTTTGGGGTTATTTGATGAATGCATATTCATCCTAATATATTTGCATTATTAACTTATTTTTGCACTAGTATTCCTCTTTTACAATAGAAGTAGCTTCATTTAGTTTTTCTCTTAATTTTGTATTAGTTTGTAAGGGTTTTATCCAATTCCTAATTTTCCATGGCATGTTCAAGTTTCATATCCTAAAAACCAGTTTAGGTGTAGTGGTCCACTAATATACTAGTGGGCCTAAATAAAATCTTGATATTAGATCATTTTTGCATCTATATACCTCCTTATCAGTTGGAGTTTTCATTAATCCACAACTTCACAATTTAGGCTCATCAACCATGTTAATATCCCCACCCCTAGGAATGGGTTTGATTGTGATTAGTTCTCATCATTTGACACTTCCATAGTCAAATTATGGAATCCCCATTTGCCAATGATCGACAAAAAGTCCTATTGAATGACTGGTAAGACTCTAACTTTCTACAAGTTGACAATGGATGTAAGTCCAACTGCTATCAACTGACGAAAGTGATGCAATCACACATTGATGAAAAACCCTCCTGCGTCTACCAAAGAAACTCCAAGAGATCGGCGACTGATGTAAATTCTACTTTCATCACTAAAGAAGAACCTACATCCACCAATTGATGGGTTTCCTACATGTATACCAATGGACACCAACATCTTCCTTATAATGGGAGTTCTACATTTCCTTAACAGAAGGAAATACAAACACCATACACTGATGGATTTTTTTTACTTTGTCTACCAATGAGATAACTAGATGGATATCAACCAATGAAGTTCATGCACTACCTTCTGATGGAAGTCCCACTTTCAACAACTAATGAGAACTCCCAAAGATGTGAAACCTCTCAACTTAACCACACAACTGTCTCTTTGCATCCATGAGAATTGATACATAACAAAAAATTACTGGGAGGGTTCCAAACCCTAGTAGCCGTGTACAAAATACAAGCTAGGGTCTCTATTAAAAGGCATCCACTATATGTTGCAAGGCTACCCAAATCCAACACAAGCACATGCCTCCAACTTTCATTGGCCATTGCCATCAGTGGATGCATCCTCCACGTCTGTACAACATTCAAGGTCCTAATCGTGTGAAGGGATACAACACTCCAATACCTTCTCATATGAACGACAAGGAATGATATTATTTCTACATCGACTGTCATCATCCCAAACCTCGAAGAACGAATTATGAACACCATGGGTACCTCTTCATTGTGTATATGATAATGAGTTTCTTCCCCTCTTTGACTCTATATCTTATTATATTTGTCATGAATGAGTACTCCACTCTCTAGGGTGTTGGATGTAGCCCTGTTGCCAGATTTTATTCTCTTTACGACATCTACTATTGTATGAACCTTTCCATGTAGTCAATCAAACATATTATATACTTGCAAATCAAGTTTAGCTGACTATATTTCATATTTATCAGATCCTAGATGTAAAGAACTTAGAAGCTAAGACCTAAGATATCTTTTGTTTCATATTAAAATATTGATGAGAACTTTGAATGGGTGTTTTCTGAGGCGAAATGTATGTCATATCTAGGTAACATGACAAAATTTTTTGAGTAATATTTGTCCAGTTTTAATCTTAATTGTGAAAGGGAAATTTATCCCGCCTTAACATATAAATATTTGTACTTATTATGATGTAGTGAGAGAGTGAAAGATAGGTAGTGGTGGAGAAACCCATCCACCCTACTATTTTCATAATTTGATAATTTAGAAAGTAGCATACCCTTTTGTTATTTTTAATCTTAGGTTGATGAACCACATCCAACTTTTTGTGATAACTGCTAATTCTTGTGCAGCTACATTAATCAGACAATTATTCAAACATTTTCCTTTGGGTTTGATCCTAAACTATACTATGATAAGATTCATGCACTCGTGGGTGATATTGGTGTACGTTGGTCAAGGTAAAACTTAGGGATTACATATCTAGGGAATTTTGTGTGCAATAATCTTGCATTAAATGACAACCATGAATGCCTTGGGAGGTGATGAAAAGATGAATAGACACAATATTACCCAAAATCCCCATCATTCATGTTCCTCAGCAAGAAAAACAGATGCAAGAACCTCATCGATTAGGGGCCTTTCTGGTTGACAAATCCGCATGGTGTGGTGATGTGTGGACCTCGTTAGTTTGTTACCTCATCAATTGATTAATCCCATTGGTTAGTGGTGTTTTCAGTTGATGAGTGGAAGCCTTGTCCACTTGGAGCATCATTGGTTGGTTAGTCTCATTGGGAACGTTCACATTGGGAACATCATCTTCATCGAGTAGGTCGATCTGTGTAGTTGTTGAGTATTGTTCTCATCCATTGATGAGGATGTTGGTTGATGAGAATGTGGATCGATATAAATCTCAATGGGGATAGGTGAGTGGTGTTGGGTCAAAATTTGGGTTAACAAGAGATTTAATGAGGTCTATGAGAGACCAGATTGATGAAACCCTCATTTTGATCAAAAATCAACTTGATCAAAATTTTCTTTGGGTCCATTGATCAATTAGTGAGACCATTGTCCTAAGTTGTTGTGTAGATATCAAAGCTCGAACTTGCTACAAAATGAATGTGTTATGTGCAAATCCTAGAAAATTGGCATTAATACTTATGAAAATTAAATGGAAAATAATTCTAAATCAAATGTGAAATCTAAATGTAAAACTAGACTACAAATACAGCTAAAACTAGCATGAATATGCATTCATCAACCATTCATGAGAATATGTTCAAGGCAAAGAAGTGTATTATTGATGTTTTCAAACAACATACTAATCTTATTCTTCTTTCTGTATGTGCTAGAGGAAACTTAGGCCAAGTGAGACTTTTGAGAAGGAAAATATGTGTTTGGAATAAGTTTTGTTTACTTCTAATAATCAAGTTCTATAGATCATTAGTGAGAGTGATCCAACTAGAAGAGTCCATAAGTTAAATGTGAAATTTCTTAAAGAAAGATGTTGAATTATTATGATATTATTGAAACAAAAGGGTCAAATGACGAGTTAATTAGAGATTATTTCCATAAGTTGTTTCCTATGAGAATTTTCATGTGTCTTTGAAGCAAAATGAAGATATTCAATGTGGGTTTTTCAGTCTTTAAGAAATTTTTTTCCTAATGCGAGTTAGTTCCACTAAAAGAAAGAAACTTAACAAAATATTTAATGATTCAAGATTGACCGTGGATCCAATGGATGTAGTATGCAATCTAGGCCTAAGAAGTGTAACAAAAATGTGGTGGAATAGGTTCAACTTGCTGCCATAATTGTACCCTATTTTGAATTCATTGTCCATGAGAGACAAAAAAAGTTCATAGGCTACATTAATGTTGATACTTTATGTGGTAGGTATAATTAGGCTTGAGGACTTAAGATAATATGCAAGTAACCATTTTTCTTTCTAGAAAAGTGAAGAGGGGGAATACCCTAGAGAAATATGTATGATTTTTTTTTAAATTGAGGTTATCGTTCTAATGTGATTTCAAATGGGTCAGTATTTTTTCAGATAGCTACATCAAGGAGGTGCTTTTATAATACTTATAGAAATGATGCCAGTCCAAAAGCCAAGTAAAAGAAGAACTCTTTATGAGCAACTCTTTTCCAAATGTTATCAAGAAATGGGAGTGAGAAGTGGTCCTTCCAAGTAGCATTGTTGATCTTGTGATAGTCTATGCACTAGCGCCACCTAGTTATGGTGCAGGTTGGTATGTGTTCATTCTTCTCTCTCAAAACAACTATAGTGACTCCCTTCTTTGATACTACTTGCATAGGATCATCCATGGTGGATTAAAGATCGGGTAGATGATTCTAGAAAGTAGTATCTTTATCACTTACTTTCACATGACCTTCTTCAAAATTGGTTTCAACTTATGTTTAGGCTTGATTGAGGTATTTTAGTTGTTGATTATATTAATTATATGAATATGAGGGATTATATAACTCTGTCTAGGTTTGTCATTTTGTAGCCTAATTCCTTTTGCATCTTCCTTAGTTCAGTCAACACTTTGTCATCTTTCTTAGTGGTGAGATCTATATATATGATGACTGGGTAGACATATTTCTCATCTAGGAAGACATATTGTCGACCCATAGGTAAAGGATTCACCTCTAGTGCCTTCTTCAATTATGTAAAAATATTTTATCTATTCAAACTCATCTTTAGGGTCTTCATTGGTGTTTTCCAATTATAAGAAATTTTTTCTACTTGTTCATCATTTAATTCATAGAATTTAGGTCAGTGAATGTTGTCTCAAGTGGCTCTTGATAGGTAGGAATCTCTTATCTAAGTTGTAACATCTTGTCAATATAATCAATGATGAAGCATTGTTCTTAGAAAGAGGGTCCCTTAAGACTATCGAAGACCTTGAAATCAAGTATGTATGTCCCAAGCCTTAATGTTAAGAATTTGTGGTTAAACATTGATCAAGGTTGTGGCAGTTTCAAGGAATGTGCCCTAAATATGAGGGAATATCATAGGTCCTCCTTGATGACCATGATGAAAATCTCACACGGGACATACAATTTGTGACCCTCAGACACAAGGATGTCTTCTATAATCCCCATAGGGGTGGTCACGAAAGAGTTAGGTAGTAGAATCACTGTGTCGATGGGAATGATGTTGATGGGAATGATGTCAATGTTGAAGCCTAGTCTTTTGCACAAGCTATAGGGCATGATAAAATGCTTGCCCCAAGGTCAGTGTGATAATGAAGATTTTCTCTCTCTTTCAATAATGCATGTTTTCACTCAAAGAATGATCTTTTGCACTCAATGATCTCTCCTGATCAATTGAATGCATTTTACTCACTTATACACAATTGTTGATGTAGAACTAAAAAGTTGTAGTTTGATAATTTATTGTAATAATTTGAATGTTGAAATCAACTTTTAGAATGCAATTTCAATGTTGAAACCAATCAACATCCTCATGTTGTTCTAAAACATTTTTGAAGAGAAGGCAAGGAAATTTTCAAACTAATTTATAGAATATCACCTCAATCAGAGCTATGGACCAAAAGTTATGATTTCTACAATTTAGTCTAGAAAGTACAACTTGAAGTTTGTTTTTTGAAAACTGACTTAATCCAGTCAATAATCAGACCTAACTCCTCTCGATCAATCATGATGCTCCTCTCCTTGGTCATGGATCACACTTGGATCCAATGGTTTTAATGTCATCCCCTACCTCCGCACAACTACTTGATTGGTTGAGGATGAAGGGGTTGTATCTCCCTCTATTCACTCCTTGAAGCCACTTTGAGCATCTTGTTCTTCTTTTTTCTTCCTTCTTTCTCTATACTGTCCCCTTTCTCTATTGTATCAAGCCATATAGCTCCCATTTCTTCTTCTTCATGTGGCCATGACTACTTATACCATGCTCAATTTTGAGCCCCTTGCCCGTGCTTCCTCGGCCATATTTAAGGGATCGTCAAATCCGCATTAACATGGCATACTCATCTTATCCTATTTTGATGTGCGTTGAGACCTCTAGCTCCATGCTTGTGTTGGCCTTCGACGCCCAATGGCAATGGGATCCCTACTCCCTACTCACAAGATGCTTAGTGGAGGAGATTCAACCACCACCCTCCAATCTAGGGTGAGGCAAGGTCCGCAAGGATGAACTGTCCAGATCCACTCAGATCCTTCCCTCACATATCCCTCTCTAAAATCTTGGACCCACAATTTTTAGGTCAAGCATGGAGCAAGGTGGTGTGTCAACCCACCACTCTAAACGAGATTACTCAAATACTAAAATATGATCAAACACTAATTCATAACATTACCAAAAAGGTGCATAACTAAAACCAAATTAAACTTCTCAAACATGTCTAAGAACATCTACATATAGGTCCATCATCTTGCATATCCTTTGGCTGCTACTAGGAGGGAAACATCAACTAGTCGTTTGTGGTGAGATCCAAGGAGTCTTGGTAGCAGTTGTCCATGTATGTTGTCTGCGGTGGAGCAATCAGAAAAGTCTGAGTGCAACTAGGAGCTACACAACTACCGTTCAAGATAGAGTGTGCATTTACATCGATGAGGATTTACACTGGACTTGCTCCAGGACTAGGCATATCTTCATGAAACCATCTTTCCCATTATATAGTTATTGATGTGATATGTTGTTAATAGGATATATGTCAGTAAAAAATTTGTTTCTGTTGCCTACCTGATGTCGTATTTCCCTACTGTGGTATCACAGCCACGTCAATTAATTATGTTTTGGGATAATCGATATGATTGGTTTTTAGTTTTATTGAGTTTATTTATTGCCTGTGATGAGAATATTTAAATGGTTTATGTGCAGGTCTGTCTAAGTCACCACATAAAGAACCCAAGCGTATAAATATGTATATATATGATATTATATATATGCAATTTACATGTGTTGCTATAAAATCAGTTTTGATGGTGGATGTAAAGCATGGTTATGTTCAAAACCCTAGATCTGTGTGTGCATGGTTCTGATTATTTATTCCTATTTTTAATCAATCTACATACTGAGCCACTCTCTCCTTTCCAAATGTAAATTAATGCTCTTCTTACTATTTCCCCTTGAATGTAATTTAAGGTTTTCCCCATATACAATGTAATAAGAAATAGGATAGTTTTAATTTATGTTTCAAACTGGGATAATATTTGCACAAAAGTGACATGACCGGCTCGTGAGACGTCCCGATCGACTGGAGGATCGAGGAGGCCATATGACAGGAGGACAAACTGATTGACTGGTGGCCCAACCAACTGACTGAAGGTGTCCAGACACTGCTTGGACCTGAGAATCATATGACCGCTTTAGTAGGGCCCAACCGAGTGATGAGGAGGTGATACGACTGGTTCAGGAGTAGAACCGATCAACTTAGATTGGTTCGAGCACAGATCTCCACCAACAACATGTTGCATATGATGTGGACCATAGGTGGTAGTAATTCCTTGTGTCTCTAAGGAATTATACTGGTATGACCATAACCATCACTTGCGTGTTTTATTTATTGCATGTTTTCATTTTTAGTTATAACATGCATATGATATGTACTATATATGTGGTGATTGCATAAAGTATATGTATTTATACATACAAACTCCCTCAATTGAAATATTAAGTCTAATATGTCTTCCATTAGAAATACACATGAAAAGCTTGATCGACCAAGTGTAGATTTGCACAAAGCATGGTGCGTTGTCTATCTCATGTAAGTGTGATGGTAGATATGTAAATTTGCACAAAGCATGGTGCATGTCTATCATATTGGCTATTGAGTCAGGCTTAAATGGTGACTTGGAGAGCCCAATCCCAGAGGCACGCAATTGATTATGTTAATGAGTTGTGCATATAATCTATCCAAAAGTTGCATATGATGCAATTGGCATGATGTCCTACCTAAATAGTCAAGTTGTGGGTGATCGGCAAAAGCCGATTCATGACTTGATGAAATATGGATCTTGGCCGACTAGAATATTGTAAGATGCAATATTTCAAATTGATATCGAGGGATATCAATTTGAATAAAATAGTGCAAGAAGTAATTAATTAAAGACTTAATTAACATCATCAAACTTATCAAATCAAACCAAATAAAAAATTGTTTTGAGAAGTTGCAATATTTCTTTGTAGAATCAAATGTCAGACACAAACATGTTCAAATTGTGATCAGTCCTCAAGAAGGACAAAACTAGATTAAGTTCCACAATTGGTTAAGGACTTTGAGAAATGTTCTCATCAATGAGTGAAAGGTCTATGTCCTTGAAAGACCAGTGCCATAGGAACCCACTCCAAATACGCCTAAGGCTAAATGGATGCTAATTGGAGGCATGTCAATGATGCCATAGACGTTTGAATACCTAATTATTTGTTGTATGAACTATGAGTTGTATGAACAACATGAATACATGAACATTCTCAAGATGGTAACACATCTTAAGAATCATGTAAAGCAAACAATGTGATGCCTGGTGCTACAAAGCGAGATTCCTTAAAACAAAATCGTGACAGAAAGATTAAACGAACATAATATTATTGGAAAATACTAAAAACTAAAATTGTTTTCATAAAACTGTCAAATAGTCATAATATTTACATATGAGTCCCTTCATGACTCAAAGAACTTACTGTGTGTTCCATCAACCTATTACTAGAGAATCCATTCCAAAACATGTACACATATATTCACTACATCTATATACAAAAGGGCACACAAGCCAACCACATATCGAAAGCACGTCCAAAAAAGATCCGCAAAGACCCGAGTGTACATGGACGATTCTAGGACTCTATCAACAAAAGACATCCAACAACACTACCAACCTTGTCAGCTACTACCTCTCTTGTTTCTCCTCAACCTCTGTTGCATGATCTCTACCTCCTCATGCACGACCACCTAAAAAGGATGTGGGGAACCCACGAGGTGAAATTCCAAATCTCAACGGGAGATATAACTCTCCACCAACTCTATTATTATTATAGATGAGATAATTAGAGAAGCAATAAAGTTACAACTATAAGAAGTAAGTAGTCATTAATAGAAGGATAGGCGATTACCATTTGATTATGAAACATCTTAACAATTTAAAAGGAAAACGAAGAACATGTATATTTCCTATCAACAACATTGTATAAATATCAAGCAAAGCCTCATCCAATGTTTCTGTATTTGATCCTGTACAGTTATACTACATGGCTGGTTACGTATTTTATTATGCTCTGAGGATTTGATTTGTACCACTCAAATCCAACTGACCATTTCTAAGTTGAAATCGGTGCCATACCATGTCTAGTGGAAGATCCGAAATCCACAACCTCACCACCCCATGGTCAGTACATGAGTGAAACATGTAGTGACATCACCAGCCAAACTACTTCCAGTGACGTATAGTCTAGATGTGCAAACCTAGCCCGCTTAGTATAGGTCACGATGCTAGTTAAAGTTCCCATTCACTTGGGTAGCAATGATGTGTGACTAGGCACCACACTTTGCTTGTGAATTCATAAGTTGTTATGGACATTCACTACCAACGTGATATGGGACCTATAGGGTCACACACATAGGAACTCACCTAGAAGAGGAGTTCTGATCTTGAATGACAATTGAATTAAGTACTAATGTGTTTAGGTACTCAATTCATTCAATAGGTTGACAGATTAGCTGACTTAACTACCAAACGACCATATCACTGGGTGAGATAGCCATTTGAGCATCCAGACGGGTGTCTCAAGTGTTAAGAGGACCGTTTGGATTTTTAGACAGATCAAGAATTGAATTGTCTTAGTTCTTCCCTATGAACCGACTGATTCAAGATATTGAATCAATCGAATCGACTCCAACTCACCAGACGGATGTCTGGATGAGTGAGATGGGCGTCTCACTTGTGTGAGATAGCCTGATTGGGACGAACAAAGGTTATGGAGTTTTTCTAAACTCATTTCAATTGAACATACTTGGGGTGCAAGTAAATTAATGTATGCCATTAATTAGGAAAGGATTTTCCAATTCATATCTGACTGGGAAAGTGTGAAATGACTACCTTGCTTAGTGAGACGACTGTCTCGCATCCCAGATGACTGTTTCATGTGTGAGACGACCGTCTCTTTGGGTGAGATGACTGTTTCGGCACACGTAGGTTGTGAAACTTCTAGAATTATTGTAAAAATTCTAGATCTTTTGGTCCTTTCTACTCCCGCTTTAGTCCTGCATTGGTTGGGAATGGGAACCGTGACCCAAACCCCTCCTCTATATAGAGGGGTATTGAGGGCTTCCCAGAGCACAACTACTACACAGACATTTGAAAATTGGTTACTTTGACAATTGTTGTCCTCTCTGGTTGTGGTAACCACAAGAGCCCAGGCAAGTCTTACCCAACTAGGGAGGGATATCCACAAGAGAGAAAAAACTGAGGATCGTTGTTGTGGGAGAGCATGTTGGTGACTAGTACACCGATTGGAGGGACAACTCCTTCCTATTTGTTCCTACAGGATGACTGGAGTTATAATTGGTCTGTGTGGACTACTCTAGAGGTAAGAGTCCTTTGGATACTGCTAGGAGGGCAACATCAACTCACAGTCCATGGCGAGATCTGAGGAGCCATTGTAGTAGTTGTCCGTGTTGTTGTATGTGGAGGAGCAGTCAGACAAGTCCAAGTGCAACTAGGAGCTACACAGCCACTGCCCAAGACAGAGTGCACAACTACATCAATGAGGATTGTCGTTGGACTTGCTCCAGGACTAGGTATATCTTTGTGAAACCATCCTTCCCATTACGTAGTTATTGACATGATATGTTGGTTAATGGGAAATATGTCCATAAAAATTTTTGTTTCCGCTTCCTACATGATGTCATATTTCCCTACAAACATAGTATATTCTTTACTTGATAAGGATATGAATTCAATCATGATATTGGAATAACATCATCACAATATACCCTATCAAGTAAATGACCATATAATCACTTACAAGCGGTCTGCATAGAATCATGATTAATGGTAACAATATTTACTACACGGCTAAGTTCAATATATATTTTTCCTGATTAACTTGGCACATAACAACCAAGTTACAACTAATGAAATGGATTCACTTCCCCACAATAAAAAAACCTTGTCACCATTATTAGTGTCAAGATCATTCCACCCTCAATCTATGTGTGTATTTTAGTGTAGGGGCTCATTTGCATGTGACATATAATACTAGGTTTGAACTTGGAACTTATGCCTTTATGTGGTAATGAAAAAATGAGGCCAGTTATGTTAGCTCTGAATCACCCAAAATCCCTAGACTTTGTGAATGTGGTCTAACATTATATCCCCTATTATCATCTCAATGGGACTAGAAAGTTATAACTACATATATATCCCCACTCCTAGGCAATATTATAGAATGTTTGCCAATGGAAACTAATTTTGATTGGACATACATATTTTTGCTTATAGGTGATGCTCATACACGATGTTCACTGTGGTCAAAATATCTATATGTTGAGATTTAGAGTTTTATTGCTACTAGATGTGGAGTCAAAACAAGAATGACTTAGGAAGAGATACATGAAGGGGAGGAAAGTACATGGGAGAGATCAATAACATGAAGTGGTAGGCAATTCATATTCCCATACAAGTGGATCCTACCTCAACATAGTAGGTGTCCCACATTTTATTTATTCAAAGATTAATGTATTATACATGTCGAAACTTTGATAACAAGCAGATCCTTTATTGTGGTTGTTAAAATAACCTCCAACAAATGCAAATTATCATTTACAAATAATGGATTAAAATATTAAAATTCCATAATATGTTTCCAATCAATTACAAAATACAAGATTTTAGTGATACAAATATAAAATTTTAGAAATATTATTAAAACAATTGAAACCCAAATCTTCAACTTGTAGGAAGCAAGTAATTAGTGTTTTGATTTTTAAATCCCTAAACATTGATCAATATATCAAATAAATAGAATATAATTGATTCAAGGATTCCCAAACTCAAGAATGAAAAGTTATACCAAATTGCAAAACATTTAACAAAAAAATGTAAAATTAAATAATTGAGAAAACCAAAAAATATTGATTGATAATCGCTCAGAACTTATATGATCTACTAACCACAAAAATAGCTATCTAGTATTCCAAGATAAAACAAAAAAAAGATGGCAAGTTACTATTCCTTGGTCTAATATATGACGACTATTGGGAGCTCAAGGGCCTTTAATGGGTCAAACCATTAGAGTTCACCATGAGCCCATGAATGCTTAAGTGTGGGCCTTTTAATTGCATCTTCTTTAGTAAATCAAATTGCAGTATTTTAGTGTGTGACATATGACTTTAGAAATGATGTTCAACACAACATCAAATAAAGGTAGTTAATTGAAGTTTGAGTTTCTATTTTATGCCAAGGTGGCATACACTATCCCTATATACCACACATTTTTCCTGTTATTCACTCTTATATCTTTTCGATTGTTCCAAGTATATCACATATTTCCCACCATCTGAGCATACATTTCTTCAACATATATTTCCACAACATAAATTGCCATAAATATATGTTTTCTTTTCTAAAGGCTTGCCACCATCCACATATCTTTTTGTATACTCTACATCATCTCTATCTATTCATCCACCTCTATGAGCAGGCCTTCATCTTCTGCATGTGCTCTCAGTTCCCATATGTATTCCTCTAGTAACCAATATGGACATGTCTCAAATGTTGCATCCAAGTCTCCCTTTCTGATGCTTGTCTTTGTTATCTTATCTTCTAGTGCATTGTGCTTCCCTTGTATGAAGATGACTTTCATACAATCATGTGCTTGTAATAACTCCTTTGTAGATTCAACAATATTTCTGAAGATCAATGGGCATTTAAGTCTATTGTGAATGAAGTCTACAACTAGATTTGAATCTCTCTGGATGTAAATTTTTCTTGTGTTAATTTTTGTCCCTCTTTTACAACCTTGGAGAATCTCTTTGAGCTCTGCCACCAATGGGTTAGAACCTATAAAGTTCCTTGTACCTCCTTGTATCCACCTCCCTCATTGATCTCTTATTACATAGCCAATAGTAGTGGTCATCTTAGATTTACTTGTTGTTGTGTCTACTGTAATGAAAGTTTCCCATGTCAGTTGGCATCTTGTTGATTACATGGGTTCTTTACTTCTGTATCTGGTCTCCAATTCTCCCCCTGATGATGTCATGCACAATAGTCTTCATATGGATCAACATGTCATTGTACGTGCTCACCTTTTTCCTAAATACATTTTCATTTCTGACTTCCCAAAATATCCAACAACATACCCCAAACCAGACGTTTCTCCCTTCATCCATCGCACCTCTTTCAAGATTCTTGTATAACCATTTGTGTAATTCTTGGTCTAAGAAACATGCCATCGTTGGTGTATACAATGCTTCCCAGACTTCTTTGTTTCCTGGATAATCCTGGATGGTATGCAATGTTGTTTCATCGGGATCGCCACATCTCTCGCATGTAGGAAAGTCTGTCATCTTCCTCACCCATCTCAAATGGTTTTTCATGAGCCTATTGTGTTTGAGACACCATAGGAAACTCTTCACTCTTTGTGGTATCCAGTTGTCACAAATGCATCGCCAATTTCCTTTTGTGATGCAGTTCTTCCCTTCCATGAGTAATTTGTACATTGATTTGGTAGTGAATGTTCCATGCTTGTCCAGCTTCCATCGACGACCATCCTCCTCATAATGTGTTTTAGGTGGTACCATACTCAATATCTCGTGGACAGACTTCTCCTCTAACTAGTATTGTAAAACTTCTTATCCCACTCCCCGTAATCCTTTACTAACGATGCAACTTTCAAATCCAATAACTCACTAGGAACTATCTTGTCTTGTAGACGAACCAGTTGTATTCCAGTCCCTATCCATTCATCTTACCACATGTTGGTCTTGTCCCCACTGATAGCTAACATAGTTGAGTTCTCCATCACCATTGGTATCTACCCGTGGACACTTCTCCATATGCTTGAACCTCCTTTTAAGTATCCTATTAGTTTCAGGTATTTAGCCTCCATAAGATTCCTCCAGTCGACTTTCCTGTTATTGGCGAAGTCACATGTTTTTTTTTTCATGATTAGTGCTTCATTGTGTTCATTTGCAAACATGATACCTACACCTCCATTTTCCATTTCTTCCACCACTCTTTTCCATGCCACAACATATTTTCATTATATTCTATCTAGTTTCCACATCTCAAAAATATCTCATATAGAATATTTACCTTGGTAACCATAAATTTTGAACATGAAAGAATACACTCCTCGGTCTCATTTGTATAAAAACATCCAAACTTCTCTCACATATTGATTCATCATTGTTTAATTTATAATCACTTCCACACACACACACACACACACACACACACACACACATATATATATATATATATATATGTAACTACATTATGTTGCTCCCTTCTACCTTTGCCATCTCTAATGCCCTGTCTATAACTTTTGGTATCTTCTTGACATGGTCTTCATCATCCTTAACTATAGGTTTAAGCATTCACAAGCAGCCTTTAGTTAGTTATTCTCATGAAGAATGTTTGAAGACTTATTGCTAAATAGTAATCCTTTATACAAATCTTCCAATGGCAAATGGTTATGTCTTTATTTATGGTACCACACTAGTAATTTTCTTCTTACATTGTAATACTCTTTGTAAGAAAATCACATACGCTCCAAGGATCCCTTCCCTAATTGGTAATTAACAAAATAATCATTTAAATTGGCCCCCTGTAAACCCACCCAACCCTCCCCGTACAACTCCAAATCCCACACCAACATACTACCTTATTTGGAAAATCCTCCTTGAAGGCACTTCTTCACCAACTCTTCCTATAAGCTTCCATCCTTATAGAAAATTACTATCTTCCTTCATAATACTTCTCTAAAAATCCCTCTTTCAATCTAGTCGATCATCTCATCATGTGGGAACCAAAGTACCATTTCACCACCTATCACTCACATATAAATATCTCAATCCACTACAACATATATCTTCAAAATGTAGAAGAGACATGCAGTCTCTTGCAATATCTTATTTATTATAGTATTGCTTCCCTCATCTAAGATTCTACCCCCTTGATCTCATATTCTACATGCCTTTAATGATGCCATGGATCATGACTATCCTTCATAATGTAGGTAATTACATCCTAATTTCTCTCCCATATTCATGAATCAAGGCCATGTTGTATCACCCACCACTCTACCCACATTTACTATACATCAATCCCACATCCTACTTATTGTACCATTATCCATCCAACTCCTCATTGATGGATATATTTTGATTTTTAAGTTATTAATTAGGCAATTCACAAGAAGAGGCATCAATTTATTCAATCAAAATAAAAATAGAATTATGAGTTTAGATGAGCTTGGAAAGTACAGACATGTCACTATGATCACTGTCGTGAAGGAAATATTTACCGTTGCTACCCACAAGATTCACTAGATGTTTTCCTCCAAGATTCAATAAACCATAACCTAGGTACTGCCTACTAATGCTAGCAAGAGGACAATATTGAAACATCTGTTGGATCTCAAACATCATAGAAGAAAATAATTGCATAAGTCATGTACACACTACAGTAGTTACTAGAAAGTAGAAGAAGGAATGGCAAGACGAAAATGGTAGTCATGTATGTTGGTATAAGCTAATGGCAACATGAAGTGAATGGCATAGAACTACAAGTAGGAAAGAGAAATTCAAGCACAACACCTCCCAAAATTCTTCTATGTGCTCAGGTGTGTCTAAAAATGGCTAACACATCTCCATTTTATTAATGGATGGACCCACATAATGAGGCACTCAAATAAATAGTTTTCCTCCAAATAGTATTTGGGACGTGAATTCCCATGTGCACAGATTTTTGGGTCCACTCAAATAGAATTGAGGAGATTCAAAGCACTATTGGTGAATGAACCTAGACGGTATAGTGGTTATCATAAATTCAAAGTAATTACTATTTAGATGGCTCTAGTAATTTCTTTTCTAAGACACTTTAGGTAATAAAGTTGTGCATCACGGGGAATCCAAAATTCAAATATTAGAACATAGTTTAAACAAAATGAAATGAAAGAAATTTCATTTATAAAAATATAATTTGCATGGATGAAGGAACCAAACAAAACAAAACTAGGCCACCTAAGACACATGATAGTTTGGTGTGATAAGAGCTTGGTGAGAAGAGGTAAGGGGTGCACACATGTGTGTGTTTTTATATTGTCAAATTCCAATATAAAAAGCCCAGTAAACCTTAAATTTCCATGCCCTGGAGGCTCAATGGCCTTGGGTATCCGCTCCCACTTAAGTGGATCCCTCTTACTTGATAAGTGTGCAACATGGGATGAAAGTGGCTGAGAGTAGAATACATTAAAATAAATGGCTAGAATAAAACATCTCCCCACATATTCATAAACTTCTAAAAATGATGAAAGGTAAATAAGGTGACCTAACTATCTCTTTCAACATTGATATATTATGATTCTGAACCTTGATTATTAACATTTAGTTTACACCCATAGATAAATGGTGAACTACATATTATACTACATTTTGCAATTTAAATTTTTTTATACATGCAAACGTAGTAAGGGCACGATGATATGTTATTTTCAATATACACATTACTTCCTCTACAAGAATCAGTTATATCACTCTGACAAGAATGACCAACTCACATAAACCTTGTCGTAGGGTTACACACACATAATAGGGATCACCTAAGGGTGTACTCTTTATCACTACAATCTACCAAATAGATGGCCTTGACCCATTCATAGCAAATTTATTCCTCTATCAAGAGAACATTGTACAAAAAACATCAAATGAAAGGGTTTGTAATAGAACTTCAAGGTTGTGCTTTCATCAAAAATGCAAACAAATTAGGTGACCCTTTAAACCATTCCTCATATATTCTCTAATTTTACAATGATAGGTTACCATTTGGTGCTCAACTTATGAACAAAAGAATCACCCCCTTGAGGCATCGTAAACTCACTTTCTATCTAGATCCTTTGTGAAAGGATCAAAATTATTCTCTACAAAACTAAAACACTATAGATACACCATGGGTTTCTCTGACATATTCATACCTCAATTTTATAAAGAATTTTTAGGGGTTACATTTAAATCCTTTAGCTTTGTCTATGGCAGATTTACTATCATAGTGAATTAAGATAATGAAATAGCCTTGAAACTATGGGTAAATTCAGTAATGGATTTCTATTCTGGTTAGCATGACAAAAATGGCCAAACCTAAGGCTATAAACTCAAGATTAATTGGAGATCTACCCCTTAAATTTTGCTGGTATTATTTCCCAGAGCTGCACCACCACCAAGGCAAAACTCATAACCACTAGGTGTCTTAGTACCGTTACAATTGACAATCCAATTTGCATCAGGTTAGTCTTCTAACATAGATGTGAACAATTGTTGTGAATGTGATAACTCATGGTTACTCTAAGATACCTAAAGACATTGAACAGAGCCTTCCACTGACCTTCATAAGCACAACTATTGTACCACTTATATTACTAATACCATGAGCAATATCATGTCTAAAACAATAGTGTTTGTCTTACTATAACTTGGGCCTATATACTTTGAGGCACAATATCACCTTAATATTCCTTAAGATGTTAAGAGGGACCATATTGTGTACTAATACACACACAAAGATACATATCAAATATATATAAAACCTTTACTATATAAACTGATATAAACAATATCCATATTTAGACATATATTAATATAACACCAATAATAACATTATTAGCCATTCATAAATCTTGCATATCAGCATTTACAAAAGGAAATGATTGACAACATGAAACGATTACAATTTTGGATCAAGAGTTTAATATATCATATACAAGCACATAATAAAATTTGCATTATAGATTACATGGATATATCATATTCATTAGTAGTCAAACCACAAGATAAAAAATGCATTAATCTTGACATTCAATTTCTTTGATGCTTGAACGGAATATAAAGGTTTGACATTTGAAGGACCTTCACCAACTTTTTGAGGAACACTATAGTTGAAGGAAAAGATGTTCTCATGATATACAACATCTACAGGTCAAATTTTCTAGTATGTGTTTTTTCGTAATATCAGGAAGACCTAACTTTATGACTTGAAATATCTCTATATCCCTACATTCAACATAGCATATGAGAATGATGTCCAATTTTGAGGGCAATCTTTCTCTTCTTCTTTTCAAAGATTTTAACTGTCCAAGAAGCCACAAACATTTTGTTACTTTAATTTGTATATCTCACCAGATGAATCAAATAATGTAAGGTGTATCCTTTTTATGTTTGAAAAAGATACAATATAACACATAGTTAGTGTTTAATAGATCCTCCCTCCAAATCATTTGATGTAGATTGAATTCAGTTAACATTGCATTGACCATGTGGAGCAAAGTTTCATCCTTAATATTGCTATACCATTGGACTATCTGTTGTGTAGGGTAGTGGTTCCATGAATAAGGCCATGATCATCATAGAAGTTCTGTAGTCCATCAGAGGTGTACTCACCTCCTCGATTGGATCTAGTCCTATTTTGATTCTTATCAGTTTGTCTTAAACATTTGACTTATATATTCTAAATGATTTTTTTATATTAAATTCTTAACAAATAATATAAAAATAATTGAAAAAATCATAAACAAATGTTACAACATATCACATACTAACATGAGTTAGAATACTATTCAGATTGTATATAATAGAATGAACAAGATCAAGCACAGGTGTGTTTCTTTCTACTGATGTAAAGGGCTTCTAAGTCCATTTATCTAGAACACAAATTTGGCATCTAAAGTCAGTAGAAATATGAGTTTCAAGAATAAAGTCAATTTGAGTCTACACGTCATAGTATTCTTATTTATGTGTCTCAAATATGCATTGCAAACATCACAAGGTATAGGAGAAATTAGAGTAGTAATGTAGTTACTATCTATATAAGAAGTATCATCACATGAAAAGAAAATAAACTTAAGTAAACCCCAATTGGTGTTCCCAACACCTATGTAAGAACCAAATAGAGATGAAAAGTTTGTTCCCTTGACACAACAAATTATAACTAGATGACGTCACTAGGGAATTATTGGCTAGTTTTTGCTTAAAATTGTGTACACATAAAATATTTTGCACTCTAAGGACTTTCCCAAATGTGAGCTTTAAATCTATACATCCATAATATACAAATTTGTTCATAGAGATGTCATGTCAGTAAGAGATCGGCAGGTAGAAATAACATAAAGATCATAGATGGTGTGAGAAACTGCACCAGAGTCCATCTGCTATTATCATGAGAAGAAAGGTTAATAGTAACTAAAAAAGAAGATTGGTAGTACCTAACAGTTCAAAAGAGGATTCATTCCCCCACAATGATAATTCTCACTTGTATGTTCTTATTATCCTTGTGAGTTTGCTTCTTTTGAACCTTGCAATCTATGAAAACATTGGCAAAATGATCATTCTTTCCCATGTATAACAAATGTGTTAACCCTCATAATTAGAGTTCTTATTATGATCGGTGTGTTTGCCTTTATTCATATGTATTTTGGACCTGAGGTTGAGCTTGTCTGGTTTCTTACTGGGTATAACATCATCAAAAAGGTTGAAATAGGATTGTTTGTGATATTCTTATTTCTTATGGTGATATTTAGTTTGAAGGGATTTCACTAGGGAGAACATGATTAATCCATTATAGCTATGGTGAAGAGTCATAGAAAAATCCTTCATATATGGACGGGGTATTTTCAATATAGCTACATTTTGCACATTCTCCATAAGTTTACAATGACTACAAATTAATTTTGAGACAACAATTTGTATAATGATAAGTGTTGTTAGCACACCAATTCACTAGAATAATTATGCTAGAGTTTAATCCTTTTTTACTTTCCAGTTAAGGCTAGTATAGAAGGGTTGATCCCACAGGACAACATTTTTAAGATATATTTTCTTTTAATCATGAATGTTTTTGAAATTAATTCTTTTTGGTATTTTAAAAGATTGACAAAAAGTAAAATCCGATTTTGAGGGGGTTGATTAAAATAATGCAAGAAAGTAAAGTGCAAGAATAAAAGATTACACTAAGCAAAGACATGGAAAGATTAAACTAAGCAAGAAAAATAAAGGAACAAGATGGTTAGCACAGAATAAAAGATTATCTAAGAATGAGAATAATATTGCAAGAATTGAAAAGGAAATGATTAAAACAAATGTTGAAAGAAACGGTTGAAATCAGATGAGGGAAACATCGAGGCTTAGGGGTTTTCACCACCTTAGACAAAGTGAAGACCAAATCAAGAATACATGATAATTAAAGACGAGAAGCAGGTATGGGAATTATTCATAAATAAAATGCAAAAGGAAAACGCCAAGTGAACCCATTGGTCCTGACATTCACGCTTCATAGTTCATCACCCCAATAAGGATTTTTCCACAGTCGCATCCAAATCCCCATGCAACTAGTTTAGTTGTTATAAATTCTAGTTTCCATGGTCACATCCTCCATAATTAACTCATGATGAAAACAAGAGATCACTTCATTTAAATCAGTGGTTCTCTAAACCAAAAGCCATCCGTATAGAGAAAAATCATATAAACTAAATCAACACAACAGCCAAGGGGCTATTCCCCTTGCCACGATAAAGAGACTACTCACTACATATAGCGAGGAAGGGAGAAACAAGGAGAGAAAGAAAGAAAGCCATAGATCACAAATTCAAAATCTCCAAAGAGCCCAAGGTGGTGATGGTTAAATGGCTTAATTTCTTTATCTCCCGCTCCAAGAAGAAAAGTGATAAGAAAGAACGAAAATAAAAGAGATCCAGATGCATAAGAAAGGGACTAACTTTATTGCTTGAATGTAAAAATTATAATAGAATCGAAATTGACAGAGTTTTACTACAAAACAAGTACAAAATTTTTATGCCATTTTCTTAGTGGAGTCCCCCCCCCTTATATAGGGAAAGGATGGGTGGAAAACCCTAAAAGAAGAGTGAGAAAGAAAGGAGCGACAGATGTTGAAATGCACTATTCGCATGCTGTGAAACAGCCATTTCGCTAGGCGAGATAGTCATCTAGCGATGACTTGGCATAGGTCTAGAATGCTCGGCTTGAAACCCTAAAGAGGTTGTGGCAGTGATGTTTGAGAGCAGACTTGGGCTCGAAGCAAAGTCCCAGACGATGGTTTGGGATTTGTGAGACACCCGTTTCGGTAGTGACGTGGTGTGGCTTTTGAGCAACGATTGAACCAAAGTCGAGCGACTGACGACGCCCTTGCTTTCGTTTCTTGGTCTCAAAGTAAAGTCTTGAAACGGTCGTCTGGGTAAACTGAGGCGTCCGTCTCACGCCGCCGTGTGTGAAATCAAAGGGTTGGAACCCTAATCAAGTGGTGGTGTGCTTGCTTTTTGATGTGAGTCTAGGTCAAGTCGACCTAGCTGTTTGGGCTTGCTCAAATGCTCGTTTGGATCCATGAGATGATCATCTCTCTAAAGTAAGACACACATTAGCTGTGCAAAGTTGGCTGATTGAACCGAGGCCAAGGTGGTCATTTGGCTCTAAAATGAGGGGTCTTCAGGGGTTGAGCCGACCGTCTGGTCTCAGTGAGACGGCTGTCTCACTAGCTCAATGGTCAGAATAAACTTTGGAGAAATCCCTGCAAAATTTGAGAAAATGGATAAGTATTTGCAACAGTAAATCAAGAAATGGGTAAATTACAATTTAGTCTAGAAATTACTGAAAAGGAGAAAATCTAATGAAAATGACTAAGAAAAATATGCAAAAAGATGGATGAATATTCATTCATCATGTAACATACTGAGATGTAGGTATATTTTCAAATTTCATCTTTCGTGTTCCATTTTCCTTTTAAATTGGTATTAATATCCTTTTCCAAAATTAGATGTTAATATGAATATTAGGAGTCTATACATATAGTATATTAGTTAAATGTGTGTTTCTAGGGGGTTTTAATGTAAATTAACTAGCTTAGGATCAATTATGTGTTAAAATGCAATTTCACTATTGAATCCCACACACCATTACACACCTTAGTACTGCCAAAGATCTGACCCTCCTGAGCAGCTAGAGAAACAACTTATTGAAGAGAGCTCTTTCCACCTCCATACCTTATACACCATTACTGAAATCTTTCATCACCTGAAAACTAATACAAAGAACCATATTTCATGGATTTGGGTCCCAAATACATACCCAAAATAACGTATCTATTTTCACATATTGTGGCTACTCCTTTCCAACCAAAGAAATCTAGAATATCGTTGGACCTCTAAAAATCAAACTCATCATATGGCTCATCAGACATGATAAAATTATGACAAACAACAATTTAAAAATGAGAGGTATTATAGAACCATCTAGATTTCATATGTGCTACGCTCAAGAGGAAACAACATCACACCTTTTATGAATTGTTCCATCGTCAAACATATTGGAGAATTTTACTTTGACCACAGAAACACTCCAAACCTATATTTCACATATATTTTTAATATTCTTAAATGAAAATATGTGCAGTTCACTCTCCACAAAATGCTTTTAGCAGCCATGATCTCGAAAAACTAGGTAGAAGAAATAATAGGAAGCACAACAACCAAATTAACATTGTCCTTCTCTCATCGATAAGGTCAAAGACACATATGATTTTTTTTCTATGCATGGTCATAAGTCAACATGAAGATGAATAAGGAGAATGAAGCACTAGGGCCCACTTTTGGAGGAGGAGGTAGAGGTCACATGACTTTCACTATGTAGAGAATCCTTACTAATACTAGTGCTTTCTATATTTCTTACATTGCTTTGTCATTTACTTCATCTATCAACCTATTGTTTTGGGGTGCCTCCTCCACTATCAACAACTT